>CP139503.1:219190549-219448049 GCA_021014915.2 Artemisia tridentata subsp. tridentata
ACCCAACACTCCCATCATTCAAAATCCCTCATTTTCACACACAAACACACACACAAATTCCCAATGGCACCAAAGGCAGCAGCAGGAAAGAAACCAATGGCAGAAAAATCCCCGAAACCCAAAGCCGAAAAGAAGATCCCAAAAGACGCATCATCACAAGACAAGAAAAAGAAGAAGCACAAGAAGTCAGTGGAAACCTACAAGATCTACATCTTCAAAGTGTTGAAACAAGTTCATCCAGATATCGGAGTCTCGAGCAAGGCGATGGGGATAATGAACAGTTTTATAAATGATATTTTTGAGAAACTGGCTCAGGAGGCGAGTAGGTTGGCTAGGTATAATAAGAAGAATACTCTTTCGAGTAGGGAGATTCAGACTGCTGTGAGGCTTGTGTTGCCTGGGGAGCTGGCTAAGCATGCTGTTAGTGAAGGGACTAAGGCTGTTACCAAGTTTACTAGCAGTTAGGATTTGATGTATATCGGTTACGATTATTGGAATGAGATTGGTTAATGAATTCATCTGTTTACTGTTTTCTTTGTGTTTGTTTCTCGTGTTATTGGTTATTGATTAGTTATCAATAATGGAGTCAAGATGTTTGTTAAAATGTGTATCTGAAACTATATATTTGATCTTAATACATTCAAGGTTTGTTCAAATGTGTTGCCCAAACCATACTTAATTATAAATTTTACGTAACAACAAAGTCTTTTTCAGCCATAGGTGTTGGAATTTACATAGCATGACAATCATAAAACTCCATAATCAAAGTACACATATAGCGGAAGCGTGTAACAATTAGTATAACATATAATTATTAACATAAACATTAAATAGAAAACGTACCCGATGCACTTCAACAAATCTTGAATATGTTATAAACTAGATCAATGAATAACCCCTTACCGTTTTGTTATTCGATCTCTTGATAATAACTATAGTGAGTTATTACCTCGTTCTTGTACACACAAATTAAACCGTATTAAGTTTATGCAAGTAAAAACACAAGAACAATTTTGTTTAACAAAATTTCGATCCAAAGAACCCTTTGAGAAGGTGTTCGATCGGCTAGAACAAACCAAGAGGAAAGAAAAGACTTTAGGGATAATTGTGTGCACAAAAGATTAACCAAACAATTACCCTTGAGTTTGTTTATATACTAATTAGAAATCTTGGAGGAAAAGCAACCATATGGGTCGACTAAACCCATAGGCCGGTCGATCTCTATAGCCCAAGAGGGTTCTAGATCTTTTCCTTTGTTTCCTAATTATACACAAACACTTCTTTCCTAATTTGCGTTTAACGGTCGTTAGTCATTTAACGGAAAACACTAACGGTCGTTAAGTTCTCGTGCTAATAATAAATATATAAAATACATTTATTATTATTCCTTAATACTCATTTGTAATGTGTGCAATCCCGAGGTCTCGGGTTCGATACTAGACATTTACGTATTAATATTTTAACCATTTCTAACAACTCCCACTTGGTTAACTATTAATAGTAAAATGACATTGGTTGGCGTCTTGCAACACTCCAATGCCCCTAGTCCGACTCGAGCTAGATTTCCTGGAAAATCTTTAATGATTCATCATTATTATTATTATCCTTTTGTTACTAATACTCTATTAATAAAGAAATGGATCTAAGTCACTCTTTATTAAATGTTTCTGTTTCTCGTTGTTATTGATTGAACAAAATTACCAAAACATCTGAATGTATTCCAGATAGACTTTGGGCGTGGCCACGCAAACATTTTGTCAACCCTACGAGGGGCCCAGCAGTATTATACTTCAAACAAATTTTGAAGGAACAAATTCTTTCTTGACTACAGGAATAACCCATGAACTTTGCAACACTTCTGAAAACAATCCTTATAACTTCCAGTTACGGTAAGCGGTAGATTGCTTTACAAAAATGCACTACATCCATGACTCTTATCTTGTATCTCAAGTCTGAGGATAACTATTTCATGAATTACTTGATGACAAGATCCATTAAGTAATCTCATGTTTAGTTGGGATAAGTCCTATACTCTACACTTAGAATATCATGTGAATTTGGTATGACTACGCATCAATATACTTTCAAGTATACTCTTTAACCAACATTCACATTTGTCTTAATTTAATGATATTCCCATATCTTTAACCGACAATGGACACATTTAGAATAATAAAATTATTCAAGGATATAAACATGCAAAACAGGATATATGTATATTTCAACAAGACAATAAACATAAACAATACTTTATTTCATAAAATCAATAATTGTCTATTACATCCTTTATCCAAATACTAATCACAAATGTGCATGAAACTTTCAGCCTTACGAAGACCTATTCCTTCAGCTAACTTATAAAGCTTAGTGCCAGGAAGAGCTTTCGTCAATTGATCTGCCAAGTTATCATCTGTGTGAACTTTGAGTACTTCGATCTGCCCAATCTCTATTTGCTCTCGCACATAGTGATATTTGATCGGATAATGTCTGGTGCCCTTCATGATTCCAGGTTCATTGGCAAATGTAATTGCAGCTGAATTGTCACAATACATTTTTATAGGTCGTTGAATCGAAGGCATAACTCCAAGCCTTGATACAAACTTCCTAATCCAGACGGCTTCCATTGCAGCATCTGATGCAGCTATGTACTCACTTTCTGCTGCAGACATCGCTAATGTACTCTGCTTCTTGCTCCTCCAATCCACAGCTCCTCCATTAATGACAAAGACGTATCCAGTCTGAGACTTCATATCATCCTTATCACTTTTCCATGAAGCATCGCAGTAACCTGTAACATCAAGTTCTGCTTGTGGATCACCCCCATAAACTAAGAACACATCTTTAGTAGCCCTAAGGTACTTAAGAATATTCTTAACAGCAGTCCAGTGAGCTTCACCGGTATCCTGCTGATATCGACTGGTTAAGTTCTGAGCAAACGCCACATCTGGCCTTGTGCTTTTAACCGCATACATAATAGATCCTACAGCCGAAGCATAAGGAACTTTTGCCATGCGTTTCACCTCTTCAGGTGTTGAAGCAAAAACTTTCTTGCTCAAGCCATGTTGTTCTTGCATCGGCAAATATCCCTTCTTGGAATCTTGCATATTGAATCTCTTCAATATTTTATCGATGTAAGCACTTTGGCTTAATCCAATTAATCGCTTAGATCTATCTCTATATATCTTAATTCCCAGAATGAAAGCAGCTTCCCCTAAATCTTTCATAGAAAAACACTTTCCAAGATATGCCTTGACTTCATGCAAACTTGGAATGTCTTTTCCCATGATCAATATGTCATCGACATATAATATAAGGAAAATTACTTCACTCCCACTAACTTTGTGGTATACACATGGCTCATCAAGATTTTGAGTAAAACCAAACTTCTTTATTTCACTATCAAACATTTTGTTCCATTGTCGTGATGCTTGCTTCAATCCATAAATGGATCTTTGAAGTTTGCATACACGATTTGGAAACTTTGGATTCACAAACCCCTCAGGCTGCGCCATGTAGATATCCTCATCTAGGCGACCATTTAAGAAGGCGGTTTTGACATCCATCTGCCAAATCTCATAATCATAGTATGCAGCTATGGCTATGAGAATCCTAATAGCCCTAATGTCAGCTACAGGAGAAAAGGTCTCCTCGTAGTCAACACCATACGTTTGAGTAAAGCCTTTAGCTACCAAACGGGCTTTATAGGTGTGTACATTGCCATCCATGTCAGTTTTCTTCTTGAAGAGCCACTTACTCCCAACTACCTTGGCATTAGGAGGAAGGTCTACTTCAATCCAGACTTCATTGTCTCTCATGGATTGCATTTCCCCATTCATAGCAACCAACCATTTTTCCTTTTCAGGACCATTAATGGCAGCTTTATAACTAGGCGGTTCATCAAGATCCCCTAGTATATATTCCTCACATTCTACGTTAAGACATAGACGTTCAGGAGCTTTTACAGTCCTTGCGGATCTGCGAATGGGAACCACTTCAACTTCTGGTGGAGGACCCAGACTTTCTGGTTCTTCAGGAAGTTGGTTAGTGTTTTCAGAAGGTAATGCATCATCTTGATCTTCTTCAAGATCATATATTCTCCCACTTAATTCTTGAGATATGAGATCCTTCTCCAAGAAGTCTCCATACCTAGCAACGAATACTTTGTTCTCAGGAGGATAATAAAAGTAGTAACCCATTGTTTCCTTTGGGTATCCTACGAAGATACATTTTACAGATCTTTGTTGGAGCTTGTCGCCCGAGTCACGTTTAACGTACGCCTCGCAACCCCAGACCTTAAGATAAGACAGGTTAGGAGCATTTCCAGTCCATAACTCATATGGTGTCTTATCTACCTTCTTTGTGGGAACCATGTTAAGAATGCGAACAGCAGACTCTAAGGCATAATCCCAGAATGAGAAGGGAAGAGTTGTTAGATTAAACATAGATCGTATCATATCTTGCAATGTACGATTTCTTCTCTCAGATACACCATTTTGTTGTGGTGTATATGGAGAAGTAAGGTGCTGGACAATTCCTTCCTTAGCTAGATAATCCACAAACTCTTGACTCAGGTATTCACCACCTCTATCGGATCGAAGAGCTTTAATCTTCTTTCCAAGTTGCAACTCTACTTCAGCTTTAAACACTTTGAATGTTTCAAACACCTCATGTTTATGTTTAAGTAAATAAACATAACCATAACGGCTGAAATCATCCGTAAATGTTAAGAAGTAGCTAGCACCTCTCCTTGACACATGTCTAAGTGGTCCACACACATCTGTATGAATAAGACCAAGTAGATCAGTAGCCCTTTCAATCCTATTATTAAAGGGTTTCTTTGTCATCTTCCCACTAATACAAGACTCGCACTTATCAAATGATTCATCATTGATCTTTTCTAAAAGCCCATCATGTTGCAGCTTTTTCATGCGATCCTTGCTTATGTGTGCAAGACGACAATGCCAAAGATAAGATGAATCCAGACTTTTCTTGATTCTCTTATTGTTGATGCTATACATCGAATTATTTTTAACACAAGCATTATCATTATCATTCATATCAAGTTCAAAAATACCATTTACAGCAATAGCTTTAAAATAAAATACACCATTTAAAGAAACAGAAATTCCATTGCTATTAATAGTATGTTCAAAACCAAGGTTCAACAAACATGAAAATGAAATAACACCTCTAACAATTGACGGTGCATAATGACAATTATTTAAAGATAGTACTAGGCCCGAAGGCAACACTAAATCAAATACGCCTATAGCTTCAACTGCTGCATGTGCTCCATTGCCCACGTGCAAGAATTGTTGTCCATAGGCCAGCTTTCTCTCAACTCTAAACCCCTGCATAGTATTGCAAATATGAATACCACATCCCGTATCATATACCCAGGAATTTAACTTATGAGTTAGAGTAAATAATTCAATCATAAAGAACGCACCTGAAGAGCTGGGTTTACCAGCTTCACTCTTTTGCTTCTTCAGTCGCAAGTCATTGATGTAGAGTGGACAGTTCCTCTTCCAGTGCCCTACTTCATGACAGTGGTGACAAGCCTGATCCTTCTTTCCTGGAGGACTCACCTTGTTCTTCTTGGGCTGGTGTTGATTCACCTTAGGATTTGGTTGATAGCCCATAACTTGCTTGCCTTTATCAACTTTACCCTTACCCTTGTTCACATGCGATTTTTTCTGGATCCTACCTCCTTGAATTGCCAACACTTGGGGAGTAGGAGCCTTGCCCTTATTTGGTAAGTGTTTCTCATAGTCAACAAGCAATGCGAGTAACTCAGAAACTGTCTTCCCCGAGCAATGCATGTTGAAGTTCTGAACGAAACCACCAAAATCCTTGTTAAGGGATCTGTTGATTAGGTTAACTTGAACATTCTCGGGGTATTCAAAACCACCTCTTTGAAGTTGATCAAAGAATTCCTTCATCTCATTAACATAGTCTTCAACTGGTTTGCCATCA
Source organism: Artemisia tridentata subsp. tridentata (assembly GCA_021014915.2). NCBI lineage: Eukaryota > Viridiplantae > Streptophyta > Magnoliopsida > Asterales > Asteraceae > Artemisia > Artemisia tridentata. Next base: position 219,196,526 of record CP139503.1, read on the forward strand.
TTATGCTTGCAGCTGTGTAACTTGTCAAGAGACTCATACAATTCAACTTCAGGAGATTTTGCATAAGCCTTTTTAAGGTCATTGAGCATGTCATATGGAAAATGATACTCAAACTTCTTTTGCATCATTGGTTCCATACTTTGAAGCATTAAGCACCCAATTTCATTGTACTTAGCATGCTCAATTTTCCATGCTGCTTTAACCTCATCAGAGGCGTCCGCAGCAGGCTCATCAGGGCAAGGAGTATTCAAGTAATTGAGCCTACCAGTCGCCCTCAAAACAATTCTGAGCGATCTGTGCCAATCATTGAAGTTTTTCCCAGTCAATTTGGCTCTTTCAAGATGACTCTTGAAAGCAGCATACATGGAGTTATCGGGTTGAGCCATTCTACAGAATTAGAAAAGTTCAAACATTAGTATTTTCGATAATAATTATTCTCAAGAAAATATAATACCCATGGATATATTCATATAACCAACTTAATTTCCTTGAAAATCTAGGATCCAACTTTACATAGTTCCACTACATCAGTTGATCTGCTAGTAGTGGAAGTACAAAAGATGGTAATCTGTCGTACAATAATTGGCAAACAAGTTTTCCAATTCCTAGATAATTTATGGGATTTACTACATATTGATTCATCAATATGTCACGTAAGCATGTTTCATCCCATCTCATGCCTTAAGCTCTAGGTCTCACGCATCAGCTTAATTAAGTTGTCTAACTTAGAAACTGCAAATTCATCCATGTGTGGTCTCACGCACACTCGGAAATTTACCTTGTCATTAATTTTGGTCCAGGTCTCACGCATACCCAAAATTAACTTCAAGTGTTCCTTATAGTTAGATGGCACGTAACTTAAATTTTAGGGTATTTAGTTTTTGATGTGACAAAAACATGTACAAAGATGCATGCACTCATCTTTGTATCATTAGTTTTCAAAACAATTTTTATTTACCAATTAGTTAAGAGTAAACCAAAAAAAACTATTTACTTGAGGTATTGGGTTCACCAATTAAAGAAGTACCACCAATTATCGCCCACATATCCTACTACTTACATGTTATTCGGATATTTGCCACAAAAGTGGCGCGTGGAATTGTGGTAAATCACCCTTAAGATGACATTGTACGTAAATAGTGATATAGGTAAGTCGCAGTTGACGCACAAGCGGGCCCGGAGAGCCGGTAGGAGCGAATCTCTTAAAAAACCCCTCTCCAGTTAAACCCCCCACACAGTTTGTCAACTTTGGTCCGCCTTTCACACACTATTGTACAAAAACATCAATCAAGCAAAAGTTTATGATCTTAGTCTTAAAATAAATAACAAAGTTTAGATCTTGCTAGTCTCGCCTGGGAGCCAATTACCGTGCGAAGCGAACCACTGTCGGCACATAAGACACCGCAAGATCCTTACTTTATTACCGATGTTTCACCATTATTAGTCCAATTTAATTTTTCTTTGAAAATTACCCTTTTTATTGCTTACTTTAACATATCACATATAAAAAAACAATAAACAAGTAATTAAAAGAAAACAAATAATCAACTAATAATAAAACAATTAAAACAATTAATTGTAATTGAAACATCTAGCCACATGCAATCTTTTTAAACAAAACCTATTAATAATCTATATGTGAATTATTATGTATAGAATCAATAAAACTCCCATTGGTTTTCGAGCGCATTGTACCCAATGGACCACAGACACCAACAATTGGCCGCGTAAGTTTTAATGATAATATACCACGTTGCACATAACCGATTCATTAATTTAATATATATTAGGTCTTCCCTAATTCTTGATTTATTTAAACATGTAGCAAACATCTAAACAATTTAATTCAAGTAATTTTAATCCGTGACTAATTATGCATAAATAGTCACGAATTCATGCATATCATATAACAAATAGGTCACAAGATTCATAACACAACAATTGTTTAAAGACCTAGGGTTTCTAATTAATCACAATTAATTATTAAAATCACAAACCCTAATTAGGGTTCATGGATAAATTCGACACCCCCCCTTAAATTAGGGTTAGGGTTCGACTATTATTAAAAAAAAACAAATTTTAATAATCAAAACCCTAGAAAAACAATCATGTATATTCTAAACAATTTAAAAGATACGTTTTTTATTGTTTAAGTAATCAATTACATGTTATACATGGCTCTTGATGCCACTGTTGGAATTTACATAGCATGACAATCATAAAACTCCATAATCAAAGTACACATATAGCGGAAGCGTGTAACAATTAGTATAACATATAATTATTAACATAAACATTAAATAGAAAACGTACCCGATGCACTTCAACAAATCTTGAATATGTTATAAACTAGATCAATGAATAACCCCTTACCGTTTTGTTATTCGATCTCTTGATAATAACTATAGTGAGTTATTACCTCGTTCTTGTACACACAAATTAAACCGTATTAAGTTTATGCAAGTAAAAACACAAGAACAATTTTGTTTAACAAAATTTCGATCCAAAGAACCCTTTGAGAAGGTGTTCGATCGGCTAGAACAAACCAAGAGGAAAGAAAAGACTTTAGGGATAATTGTGTGCACAAAAGATTAACCAAACAATTACCCTTGAGTTTGTTTATATACTAATTAGAAATCTTGGAGGAAAAGCAACCATATGGGTCGACTAAACCCATAGGCCGGTCGATCTCTATAGCCCAAGAGGGTTCTAGATATTTTCCTTTGTTTCCTAATTATACACAAACACTTCTTTCCTAATTTGCGTTTAACGGTCGTTAGTCATTTAACGGAAAACACTAACGGTCGTTAAGTTCTCGTGCTAATAATAAATATATAAAATACATTTATTATTATTCCTTAATACTCATTTGTAATGTGTGCAATCCCGAGGTCTCGGGTTCGATACTAGACATTTACGTATTAATATTTTAACCATTTCTAACAATAGGTAGTCTGTTGTGCTGAACTTTGGTTTAACGCCTTAAGGCTTGTTAAAACCAATACATGATTTGCTTGTTTGCAAATAATTATACTTTGATTCAACTGAATACTAGTAATTTATAGAAGGTAGTAATGCAGTCAAGGCGTTTGTTGAAACGTGTTGGTGTAACCATACTGCGTATACGCTAGCTGCAATGCAAGAGAAGAGTATAGTTTTGTTTATTGGCATGTTGTTCTGTTCTCCCATTAAGGTATCTTGTTTCTAGAATGTGACTATAGTTTTACGTTATTGATACTGAGATTAAGCACCTATTAAAAGGTAGGGTCTGTACATTGATATTAATATGTACGAAAATGATCCAACAGGAAGAAGAAAAAATGATTGTATTATGTTATAAACATATGAGATTGTAGCTCATAGTAGTGACATTGTTTTATATTTGAATTTAACAAAGGGTTTATATACACATAGGTTACTAAACTTTCAAGTTTTATTCACTTTTCATACCGATCTTTTTTTTTGTTCAATCAGGTTACCGAACTATCAAAATGTGACATTAAGGTTACTGAACTTTCAACGTGTGTTCAACCAGGTTACCGAACGACTAAAATAACCAAAATACCCTCATTCTTATTTTTGTTAACTACATAAATGGTCCCTGTGGTTCATCCGGCGTTACGGATTCAGTCCAGTTGTCTTTTTTTTTCGATTTTTTTTTTAATTTCGAAAAAAAAAAATTAATTTTTTAAAAAAAGTTAATTTCGAAAAAAAAAAATCTTAAAAAATTTAATTCGAATTTTTTTTTTTAGAATTTTTTTTTCGAAAAAAATTTTCTTTTAGAATTTTTTTAAATTTTTTTTTTAAAATTTAATTCGAAAAAAAATTATTTCGAATTTTTTTTTTCGAAAAAAAAAAAAAAATTAATTTCGAAAAAAAAAATTATTTCGAAATTAATATTTTTCGAAATTATTTTTTTTTGAAATTAATTTATTTTTCATAAATTTATTTTCGAAATAATGTTTTTTTTTTCTAATTTTTTTAGAAAATTTTATTTTTCTTTCGAATTTTTTTTTACAATTTTTTTTTTCGAAAAAAAAATATTTTATTTCGAAAAAAAAATTTATTTCGAAATTAATTTTTTTCGAAATTATTTTTTTTTTTGAAATTAATTTATTTTTCATAAATTTATTTTCGGAATAATGTTTTTTTTCGAATTAAATTTTTTAAGAATTTTTTTTTTCGAAATTAAATTTATTTTCGAAATTAACTTTTTTAAAAAAATTAATTTTTTTTTTCGAAATTTAAAAAAAACGACAACTGGATTGAATCCGTAACGCCGGATGAACCACAGGGACCATTTATGTAGTTAACAAAAATAAGAATGAGGGTATTTTGGTCATTTTAGTCGTTCGGTAACCTGGTTGAACACACTTTGAAAGTTCAGTAACCTTAATGTCACATTTTGATAGTTCGGTAACCTGATTGAACAAAAAAAAAGATCAGTATGAAAAGTGAATAAAACTTGAAAGTTTAGTAACCTATGTGTATATAAACCCTTTAACAAAAGGTGTAGTACATATGTATCCATTGAGATCTTAAATGATTTGACTTGGTTGAACAGCGTTGGAGAGATATTTAAGAAATATACATCAGGAAAATTGCCATTGGCCTTCAAAAGCATACCAGCAAAGGATGACTGGGAGGATTGCTTGTACTTATCAGAACCAGATAATTGGTAGTGTACCAAGCCACTAGAATCCTTGCTTCCAATATGAATTCAGGTAACGTGGAGCTGTTTTACAAGGTTGTTTTGCTTCCTCTTATTAGAAAAGATATAAAGCAAAACATTAAGCTTCATTTTGCATTATATCAAGCCTTGAAAAAGGCTTACAAACCGGCTGCATTCACTAAGGGAATTTTGTTTCCACTATGTGATTGTGAGTCATGGACGGACCCACATTGGTGCCGGGTGTGGCACGGGCTACACCCTTTTTTTGGTCACGAAGTGTAAATTTTTTCCGAAAACTGTCATTTCTTCGTATGTGCAACACCCAATTTTTTTTTCTACTTTCATTTTTTATCTTGCAAATTTAGTGTGCATCTTTTATTTAGTCTAAAATATAATTGTAGAAAAATTAATAGCCCACTAGCCCAATAAACCCAAATTAATTAATCCACTCTAATAATAACCACAGAATATTACTCATCCATTCCTTATGTTAGGAATGTTTACCAAACAAATCATAATTCAAGATCACCTATTTATTTCTCCATCCATTCCATACTTTTCAACTTCGAGGAATCATCATCTCAAATTCTCAATAGAAATTCACAAGGTAGCTATTAAAAAATAATTTTATTATCATTTATTTGTAAAGTGTAACATTTACATAGAATATATTTTAGATTTTTGATTTAGTGTCATTTATTTATTTAGGGTTTTGAACTTTTATTTGTATAGGAACTATGGAAAGATATAGAAAGCTTTGGGAACATGTTCCTAGTCGTAGTGGAGGTGGAGATCCAATTCCAAAACCTACTCCACAGCCTTCACAACCTGATACAACTCCTTTAGCACCAATTAATATGAAATTAGATGATCTTCCATGGGATCTATCAGATAGGCCAACCATCTATAGTTATGACCCTAACATCGTAGAGGAAATAAGGCGAATGTACTGGGATAGAGGTCCTTGTCAACCAAAGGGCCATAAGTTTCCAACAAAAATGATCAGGACTAAGAAAAGATGTTTTGTTGTCACTTGGTTCAGTGAGTTTCGTTGGTTAGAATATAGTGTAAAAAAAGATAAAGCATATTGTTTGTGTTGTTATTTGTTTAGAAATCATGGGGCGGGTGATGCTTTTACGCTACAGGGGTTTGATAGTTGGAGTAAAAAAACAAGTTTGAAAGACCATGTGGGTTGCAAAAAACCATGATGGTGTTATGAAATTCTTTGAAAAGCTAATGTGTGTGGTAAATGTGGTTTCCTCGTCATGTAAGAGAAAAGATATGGTGCGAGATAATTACAAGCAAAGAATAGAAAAGGAACTTAGTGAAGGTATAATTGGAAGTGGAAAAGGGAAAAATCAAGAGCTCTCGCTTATACGACCTGGTGATACACGGTGGGGTTCGCATTACAAAACAATTGTGAGATTGTTTTCTTTGTTTCCTGAGGTTATTAAGGTGTTGAAATATGTGGAAAAGGAAGCTCTTGATGGCCGTAACCGAAATCAAGCAACTGGTATTTTATCATATTTTAAAAAGTTTGAGTTTGCGTTTTATTCCCACTTGATGGAGCACATTTTAGGAATCACAGATTTATTGTCGAGATCGCTTCAAAAACGAGATCAAAATATTGTAGAGGCGGTTTCAATGATAAAAGGAACAAAACAAGCATTGGTAAGACTTAGAACAAGTGGGTTTGATGCATTTTTGAAGATAGTAAATTCTTTCTATGAAAAACATGATATTGTAGTATTGAATATGGACGAAATTTGTGTTGCTAAAAGAAACCGAGTAGCTGGCATAAAGAATCGACATTATTTTAAGATTGATATATTTAACACAGTTTTGGATATGCAAATACAAGAGTTTGGAGATCGATTTGGTGAGATAAGCACTGACTTGCTTATTAATATGTCAGCTTTGAGTCCATTAGATTCATTTACAATGTTTGATGCATCAAAGATAATTACTTTAACTACGTTTTATCAAGATGATTTTACGGATGCGGATAGGTTTTCTCTTAGGCGGGAACTTGACCTCTACTATGAGACAGTGATTCATGATATAGACTTTATGAAGTTGAAAGGAATTGCCGAGCTTGCTACGTTGATGGTGACACGAAAGAAGCATATTTCTTTTCCTTTGATTTATAAGTTATTGAAGCTTTCTTTAGTCTTACCTGTGGCAACCGCAACCGTAGAAAGATGTTTTTCGGCAATGAAATTGATAAAGACGAATCTCCGCAACAGAATGGGTGAAAATTACATGAATGATGCTTTAATTTGTAACATAGAGAAAGAATTATTTGCGAAGGTTACAAATGAAGACGTGATAAAGCGCTTTCAAGGCTTAAAACGTCGAAGAGGTCAATAATAAGAGACAAGGTACTTTATTTACGAGTTTGTCATTTTTACAATTTATATAACGTTGAAATTTTTTTTGGTACTTATGATTTTTTTTTGTGCAACACCCTTTTTAAAATCCTGGGTCCGTCCCTGATTGTGAGGTATGATATTACCAAATGCTAAAGAAATAAAGTTTTTTTACGGGGAGCCTAAGCATGGTTTTAATTTGCAGTCTTGCATTGATGAAACTAGCAAAAATGGAGTATGGTGGCACAACAAGGTACGTAATGTTCAAGTAGTTCCATAAGGTAATTATAGTAGAGTTATTGGATAGTTACTTATGCTTGCTTAAAATTTACTGGTCTTCTGGTTCAGTTACTTTATAAAGCAATTAGTTGAAAAGAAATACACTTTGCCATATCGAGTTGTTGATGCAATGGTTTCACATTTTATGAGATTTTGTGAAGACTCCAGGGACATGCCTGTGATCTGGCATCAGTCTCTTCTTGCATTTATGCAAAGGTCACTTTCGCCTTTTTCCTCAAAGCTGTTAACTATATAGTCTAGCCGTACCGAGGTGAACCATCAACCTAATAGGTTGTGGGATCAAGTCCCATTTGTGGCCAATGGGTAAGTTATAAAGGTGTAGTAGAGTAGTGTGTGTGTAGCTTTCTAGTCTTTAGGTATTCCATGACTCTAGAATTGTCACCTATTTTAGATATTAATGAATAATGCAAAATCTGCAGGTACAAACATGAACTAACAGTGGAACAGAAAGATGACTTTAGTTATCTTTTGAAGAATCAGAGACAATAATTGGTATATATAATTATCCATAAATTCGCCCCCTTAAGCTGATTATAAGATCAAAAAGTAGTCAAAGTACTAAATATCAACTACTCTTTCTCAACGCAGGTCACGCCTGAATTCTTAGGGAGTTGCAGAATAGCCGTAACAGTGGGGAGAAGGAGGACGATCTTATGTCTATTAATATCCTTTTGCTCAGTTTAAGTTTTCTACTTTCCCTTCTTTACTTCAAGTACTTCTACAAGTTTTTTGCAATGTGATATTGCTCAACACTAAAAGGGTGGGTTCGGGAAAGGGTCAAAATATAATTCTGGTTGGGTTGGGGATAACCTGTTTGTCAAATATGTATTCAATAAGAGTGGAGTTATTCTACAAACAATAAAAACCTCACATACCAAGGGACAACTCCCATCCATAGATTTAGATTTTATCAATGGCTGAGATCATCCACTTGCTACTTAAAAAAAATACACGGAGGGGCAATTTCGTAAAATTACAACAAAACACACACCACCTACCGCTCAATTCGATTCATAATTTCTCTCAACTAACACACACTAAAAACACACACTACTCACAAAAAAAAAGGGATCAAAATAAGCCCTAAAAAACGCCATTTCTATACGCATTTCATCAATTCATCGGAAAAAATGAAATCTCCGGCGAAAAGGATGAAGGAAACACTGGTCAACAATCCGATTTCAGGTATACTGAAACTCTTTAAACAACTATTTAACTATCTCTTACTATCACATACGATTAGATAATAATGCGTACTATTTATTCAGATTATACTGAAAATATTACGATTTTACACTGATTAATTGATGTTTATGGAAGTTATAGTGATTTTATGAAGAAAAACGTGACTAGAAATTAGGTTTTCAGAGTTAACAAACACATTGAGATGAAGATATTGAAATAAAAAGACATATTAGAAGCATTTATTGAAGGCGTCGGCTGCGGCTAAGCCACAGAAGACGCCTTCGGCTAAGGCGTTGGATGTGGCTTAGCCGCAGAAGATGCGTTTAAGGCATAGTCTATGGCTTATACATATTATTCTAGTTATACCTAACATATCACATGTGATACTTAACATATCACATGTGATATTTCACTAGAATACTACAGTTACATAGCCGAAGTCTAAGCTATAGACTTAACATATCACATGTGATACATAACATATCACATGTGATATTTCACTAGAATACTACACTTACATAGCCGAAGTCTAAGTTGTAGACTTAACATATCACATGTGATACATAACATATCACATGTGATATTTCACTAGAATACTACAGTTACATAGCCGGAGGCATAACATCAACCTAAACTGTCTATATTTTAAATATGTTATTCTGTATCACAGGTGATACCTAATATGTTATTTTGTATCACAGGTGATACTTAATATTCTAGTGAAATATCACATGTGATATGTTATGTATCACATGTGATATGCAGAGTATCACATGTGATATGTTTGGGAGTTATATCTAATATGTGTTTTAAATATGCAGATGATAAAGCGACATCCACATCAGAACAAAAACCTGTTGTAGAACAAAAGAGAAGAAGAATAAAGCAGATATGCAGATCTAAAGTCAAAAGAAACATAATGAATAAAAGAAAAGAAGAAGCTGAAAAGAAGAAGAAGGAGGATAGGAAGGAGAAGGAGAGAGAGAAAGTTAAAAAACTAACAAAAAAAAGAAAAATGGAAACTGATGAAGAAGAAGATTCTGAGGAGGATATTGTCAAGATTAAACATAAAAAAATGAAAATACAAAAAAGGAAAGAAGGAAAAAAAACCAAAAAAAAAAGTGATGTATCCTACCTGCAAAGTCAGATCATCACCTAAAGCTCTGTATGATGCAATGGTTGGTTTATCAGATGTAAGAAAAAAGTGCTTGAAAGACATTGGTTTTGAGAGATTCATCAACTTCCCTATAGTTGAACTTCCAGGTGCTTTAGCGTACCATGTGATAGAAAATTTTCATCCACCAAGCATGGAACTAAGATTGGAAAAAGGATCAATAAAGGCAACAAGTCAAAAAATAAATGATATGCTAGGTGTCCCGATGGGAAGAAAGAAATTACAAGACCTAGATGAAAGAGAGCCTGATGATGCTTTCATACAAGAATGGAAAAACCAGTACTCTCATCTGGGAAAAATCACACCACCAGCGATATCCATGGAGATATCAAATACATTTGATGCTGATTTCATCTTCATAATTAACTTCTTGACTCTGTTTGCTAGCACGATGGGAACAATAGACAATGGTGGAAAGGTGTTACAAACAGTGCTAATGCATGTCAAAGAAGAAGATGATATAATGGATATTGATTGGTGTGGTTACATACTGGAAAGCTTACAAATAAGTAAGCAAAATTGGGATAAGGTGAAGTCGGGCACAGACTACTACTATGGGCCCATTACCTTCTTATGTGTAAGTTATTTTACATGTTTCTATAAATTTGTCTAAAGTGATTCAATATAATACAAATATTATAATCTAACACGAATTTATTTTTTGTATAAAAAAGCTGATCTACTTGGACTCAACCTACTTCCCAAGCTTTCCAGTAATCCGTCACCGTCCAGCAATAAGAAGTTGGAACGCTCAAGCAATGAACAAGAGGATTGTGATGGAAACAAAAGACAAATCCTTGGGGAAGCTGGAACACCATGGAGAGTATGATCCAGAAGAAGATCAAGTTGGTCTGGATTTATACAAAGGAGCTGATGTTTACAATGAACCATTGCCTCCAAAAAAACAAGGAAAAAAAGAGGTTACTTTTATTTTTTTTCAATTTTTGGTAGTATATCAGCAGTGATAAATATTATAATTTTTTTTGAGTTTTTGGTAGTATATCACCTGTGATAAAACATCTGTAATGATGAGAACTTGTACATAAGCAGTATATAACCTGTGATATAACACAGGTCATATGTATCTTAGGTGATATAACTTATACTAATAACTAGTATCACATATAATTTTGAATATAGATTAAAAAACTAATCCAACTTACTCGTTTTACAGGAGTTTTATGCAAAAATTAAAGAGAAATTTGAAATAATTTCAAAAGAAAAAGGAGAGTTAGATGAGACGATCAAAGATGGTATGCAGAAGTTCAAGGGAGACAAAATGATGAACACATTATGTAAGAAATACAAGACAATGTTCAATGTTGAAGATTTTGATCTAGATGAAGAAAAAGAGAGTGATGATGACAAAAGCAATGATGGTAGTGATGTTGGCAACAATGATCTCAGAGGAGGAGACTCTGAAGATGAGAAAGATGATGATGGCAATGGTGATGAAAAGGATACGGAAACTAGCAGAAATTGCAAGCGAAGAAGAAAATGAAAGTGAAATAGAAACAGAAAATGATGATGGCAATGGTGAAGAAAAGGATACAGAAACTGGAAGCGAAGAAGCTGTGAATGAAGAAAAAAGTGCAAGGGAAGAAGAAAATAAAAGTGATAGTGATGATGAGATTGAGGAGATAGACGTGGTTCCAAAAAGAATTCTGGTTTCACCATATATGAACCAGAAAACTGACATAAAAATTCCAATAACTACGGATGAAGTGATGGTAACAGATGCTTTATTTTCAATGGAAGGAGATCGATAGTAAGTCTGCTTTATCTTATTAAACAATCATATGGAAAAAAAATATATATATCTAAATATGCTTTATCTTTTTGTGTAGCGATTTTGTGTTTGAAACAGAATGGTCATGGGAGGCAGCAACTATCAGAGACAACATGCAAACACTAGCACCACAATTAAAAGTGGAAGCTAATGTCATTGACAGCTTTGCTGCAGTTTTAAACTATGAAGAAACAATCAACAACTATGGAACAAGGATGAAACAATTTTTTCATACAGGAATACTGGTAAGTACCTAAAAAATTAAAACTTAATTACTAAAATCTTAATTTGTTTCTTATAACATATGTTGATTTATAAAAACAGACAAGACAAATAGTGGAAGCAAAAAAGGAAGATGAAGACAAACAGTATAATCATTTTTGTTCAAACTTGAAACCTGTGTTTAAAGGCAATCCAGAAGACGAATCAATGCATCAAGTAGAATTGGTAACAACTTATTTCAATTATTATGAATCTAATTTTTGTTTGTATCACATGTGATATGTTATGAATCACAGGTGATATGTTAAGTATCACAGGTGATACTTAATATTCTAGTGAAATATCACATGTGATATGTTATGTATCACATAAACATATCACATGTGATATGTTAAGTATCACATGTGATATGTTTTATTTGTATTAAAATGAGTCTAATTTTTGTTTACAATCAATACAGGCATTCTTTCCAATAATTGCACATGAACATTTTTATCTGGTTGTTTTCAATCTCTTCAAAGGCACTTCTGTCATCATCGACAACTCCAACTCAGGGCAGACATATGAAAGCAAATACTCGAAGGAATGTGATATTCTTGTAAGTAATTAAAGACTATGCTTAAATTATGATGCGTGCTACTTAAATAATTATAGATTAGAAGGCTATGCCTGCGGCTAAGCCTTCAGCTTTAGCCAAAGGCAATTTTCTATTTTGTGTTTTTGTAAAATATTTTTGAAAATCATATATGATACTCCAAAATATTTATGCATGCTGCTTAAATAAATTGTATTTAATAAATTCAATTTTCTATTTTGTGTAGAAAAAACTATTTTCAAGATATTTGAAATCCCACAAACACAAAAAGGCTTCTCAGATAGCAAAATCACAGACAAGAGTGATGATGCTAAAGTGGGGGACCAAAAAGAATGTCATTGATTGTGGAGTTTTTGTAATGATGCATATGGACCAATACAAAGGAGAAACTGAGAAAAACTGGAAACTGGAGTTTCCAACAGAAGGAAAAGAATAGGACAATGCAATAATAAAAATGAGAATCAAGTATGCCACCAAGATGCTTACTCATGAAATGAACATTCACAAAGAAAAGATCAGCAACGAAACACATGAGTTTGCAGAGAAATACTCAGATGATGAATTGAAGGCGAAGATGATAAGAGAAGGGATAAAGAAGAGGAAGGCTGAACAGGATGCAAATCATGTTCAAAGTGCAATATGATGGAAGTTTCAAGACTATTATGTTCAAGTATTGTATATTAAGTAATGTAGACTCTATTATGTTTGGTAGATTTTGCAAAAGTCATTTGGTAGTACTGCCGGACCACGGAATTTGACGGACAGTGTCCAAGTTTGGGGTTACCTAAGAATGATGGTGCTCTATTAGGTCCTGAACCACATTCCCAGGTACTGGAGACTGTACTCTATTCTGTTATGGCTTTATGGTTAAAGTAGGTTTAGGAATTATAGATTGCAAAAGTCGTTTGGAAGTACTGCTGGGTCACGGAATGTGATGGACATTGTTCAAGTTTGGGGTTACCTAAGAATGATGGTGCTCTATTAGGTCCCGAACCACATTCCCGGGTGCCGGAGATTGTACTCTTTTTTGTTATGGCTTTATGATTAAACTAGGTGTTAGGCATTACATAGATGAATGTAAACAGAATTTGGGTAAACTGAATATAAGCTTCTTTTGTATATTACCAGTGTGTTATTTTGTATGTATCACAGGTGATAACTAATATGTTATTTTGTATCACATGTGATAACTAATATGTTATTTTGTATCACAGGTGATACCTAATACCTTAGCCAAAACAGTTTAATGCTTTATCACAGTTTAATGTATCACAGATGATAAATATCAAAGTATTCCATAAAATCAAAAAAATAAAAAATAAAAAATACACCAATCAGTAAAACTCATAATTTCAAATAAACAAAAACAAAAAAAATCTTCTTGTGTGTCTTCCGATATCACAAATTGATGAATAACAGTACTAAGTACTTTCAACAAGCAGCATTTCAAAGTTCCATTGAACAGCAGTACGAACGAATGTGTAATTTTGAATGTGTCACAAGTGATACCTAATAAGTTATTTTGTATCACAGGTGATACCTAATATGTTATTTTGTTTCAGAGATGATTCCTCATAATGTAAGGAAGGTATCTACAGTTTACCAAAAAATTTACGGATAATATAATAAAATGACTGGTTAGTATTTAATATACAAAATAACTTATTAGGTATCACATGTGATACAAAAATAACTTATTATGTATCACCTGTGATACACAAAAAATCACACACTCGTAATATATAAAAGAAGCTTATATTTAGTTCACCCAAAAGTATTTTCAAATTCTGATTACATTCATCTGTGTAATGCCTAACTCCTAGTTTAAGCATAAGTAAAAGCCATAACAAAATAGAGTACAATCTCCAGCACCCAGGAATGTGGTTCGGGACCTAATAGAGCACCATCATTCTTAGGTAACCCCAAACTTGGACAATGTCCATCACATTCCGTGGCCCGGCAGTACATCCAAATGGCTTTTGCAATATCTAATTCTTAAACCTAGCTTAAATATCTACAGTATTTCAGAAATATAAAATACGACAGTATTGGGAATTATCAACAAGGTACGAGGACGATCAAGTGAAGACAGACTTAAGTCTGGTAGTTACATTATTAAGTCTGGTCATGGTTAAGTCTGGTAATGTAAATGTTAAGTCTGGTTATTGTATTAAGTCTGGTTGACTTGTTAGTTAAGTCTGGTCAGTGAAAATAGGAAAGTTTGTTAGATATAAGTTAGGAAAAGATATGTACGAGTTAGGTATCTTTATAGAAGATACGTGATATCTTTTCACACGGTTTTGTAATTAGGGTTTCCTTCAAGTATAAAAGGAACCCTAAGGGAATACATATGTACGTATGAATTGTGAGTGTTAGTAATATATACGAAGTTAGTGTTAATTCTGTGTTCTTCATTGTTCTTGTTAATATTCCGCGTTAACATTAACAATTTGTTAAGAGTTTCTCACTTGGATTGATTTGGATTTATTCAAGTCATCCACTAAGTAATCAAAGGCTACTTAGAGATCCATATAAATCGTGGACCAACAAGTGGTATCAGAGCCTTTAGAGAGACTCTGTGTTCGAAGAATACAACACCACAAACAAACTCTCAATCAATTAACCCTACACAATGTCTGATATTGAAAAACCTATCAACACTGAAACCTTTTCAATCCATAACAGTGAGGATGAAAACTCAAACCATGAGGAAGAAAACCATAAAACCAGCACCTCTAAATCACAACCAATAATCCCTGCAACCACCACCATATCCAACATTAAGCTTCCAATATTGAAGAGAGAAGAGTACGACATATGGGCCATGGAGATGGAACATTACTTGAAGTACATTGACAGTGATGTGTGGAAGGTTATTCAAAAGGGAAATTCTAAGAAAAGGGTTTCAGTTGGTAATGATGGGCAAATCATAATATTACCACCATTGTCAGCTGAGGAGGTACGAGCTGTGGAAAAAGAGAAGAAGGCTAGAACCTTGCTGCTTATGGCTATTCCAAAGGAACATCTACAAAGGTTTCATGGGATGATAGATGCCAAGGAGATCTGGGATGCAATTAAGAAACGGTTTGGTGGGAATGCAAACTCTAAAAAGATGCAGAAGGCTGTTTTTAAATAGCAATTTGAAACTTTCAGTGTGTCGAAGGCTGAAGGATTAGAAAAGGGTTATGACAGATTTCAACATCTTCTGTCACAACTAGAAGTACATGGTGCTGTTGTATCTAATGATGATGCCAATCACAAGTTTCTTAGGGCCCGTTTGGTTGACAGGTATTACACTGTAGGAATTGAATTAAAGTTTAAACATAGAGTTTGGTTCACGGATTGAGGAATAAAGTAATTGATTTGACACCAAAAGTGATTCCACAACGTTTTGGTAGTTTTTGATGAATCCCCTGACAATATCACTCTATCCACTCTTTACAACCACAAATATTGTATGCTTTTTTTTTAATAATCTATTTCATTGTACTACTCTTATATAAATAATATTTTTTAATTCATTACTAATTTATAAAGTAAATATATTTTATATAATTATATATTTTCTCTCTCCTCATTTTCTATCACACCTTTCCCAAATCCAAATCCGATACCAATCCCGTTTACAAACCAAACGGGCCCTTAGATCTTTACCACCAGAATGGGTAAATGTGTCTATGACTATGAGGATGAAGGATGAAGGATGAAGTTGACTTAATGACCCCAGATGACCTGTACAACAATCTTAGGATTTTTGAAAGGGACATCAATGAAACCACTCAAGCAACTACTAGTTCTTCAAATGTTGCTTTTGTCTCTCAAAGCAAAGGCAGTACTTACAAGGTTAAGTCTGGCAGTGTTAAGTCTGGTGTTTATGAAGCTTCTACAAGGGAAAGAACTGCTCCAACAGGCTTTGCAGATGAGGTGATTCACTCATTCTTCGCCAATCAACAAGAAGATGAGAGCTTTATCAGTGAAGATTTGGAGCAGATAAATGATGCTGAAGTAGAAGAGATGGACATCAAATGGCACATTGCCATGATTGCTCTGAGGGTAAAAAGGTTTCAAAAGCAGTATGGGAGGTCCATTAAGTTCAACAACAAGTCTCCAGTTGGATACACTAAGAGGACAGTTGAATGCTACAATTGTCATAAGCATGGACATTTTTCTAGAGACTGCCCGGAGAAGAAGTCTACTGATGGGTATAGGAAGAGTGATGCAGAGGATGACAAGCTGGAAAGAAACCAGATGAGTATGGTAACATTGGAGGCTGGAGCTATTAACTGGAATGAGCACTCAAAGGAGGATGAAGAGTCCAATCATGCACTCATGGCCATTGGTTCTAGTAATGAGGTACCATTATGTTCTAAGTTATGTACTGATTCCTATAATCATATTAAGGCTTTGTGTGATGAGCAGTTGACACTGATAGGTGACCTAGAAGCACAAATTTTAGCTTATAATAGTACTCTAAAAACATTAGAAACACAAAAAGGCACCCTTCAGAAACAACATGCTGATTTAAATGAAAAACTATTCTTTCAGGCTAATAAAATCTATGAGCAAGATGAAAAACTTAAAAAATATATAAGAATTGGCCTAAGAATACAAAAGGAAAAGGATGATTTGCAAAAACGTGTAGACCAGTGGAATAAGTCAAATAATAATCTGTTTAAATGCTGGGATGCACAAATAAAGTCAAGTAAAAAACATGGCTTAGGGTAAGAGGAGGATGAAAAAAATGCTATATTTAAGAATAGAGAGGAGGACTATACTGATAAGCCTTTATATAATCGGTTTGTTAAGGCTAATGATTTCAAGGGAGTTCCAAATCCATTGAGTGGAGACTACACTCCTCTTGAAAAAGAGGAGTTAGATGACTCTCTATTTGTGTATGGAAAAAGAGGTCCTCAAACACCTGACTCAACCACCTCAGAGGACAAAACTAGTGAGTATTCTACTTGTCAATCCAATGACAATGAAGGATCCATCGGTGATGTCTCTGACCACTCTAAGTCTGAGTCAAAAAGTGAAGTAAAAGAGAGTCCTGAACCTGAGAATGTTAAGGAAAGTGAACCTATTGTGACTAAGTCTGAATCACAAACAGTTAAACCTAGTTGTGTAAACCACATAAAAACTCCTAGGGAATCTGTTAATATGAATGAGTCACCTAAAAGTAATAGTGTTCACAGAGAAGTTAGGAGTAACTACACTTACACTCCTAAGAGATGTTTTGTTTGTGGAAGTGTAAGTCACTTGATTAGAGATTGTGACTTTCATGAGAAAAGAATGAAAAGAGAGGTTGAACTTAAAAGGAATGTGAATATGGGTCATGTTAATAATAAACCAGTGTGGAATACTGCTAACAGAATAAATCATGCCAACCAATTTTCCCCCAGACCAGCCCAACATGTTAACTCTACCCGACCAAACATTAATTCTGGTAGACAACAAGTTAATACTGGTAGACCAAACTTTAATGTTAATTCTGGTAGACCAAATATTAAGTCTGGTTTTAGGAACTTTAATTTGGGTAGGCAAAACTTTAATTCTGTGAGGCCTAATGTAAATACTGGTTATGTTAATCAAGTGAGGCCCAGACAACCTTTCCAAAAACCACAGGTGAATCAAAGAAATCAATTTTATAAACCTCATTCACCTGTGAGGAGACCAATTGCTATGAATACAGCAAGACCTTCAACTTCAAATGCTGTAAAGGGTAATGGGGGTTCTGCTGTTAAGCCCTCAGCATGTTGGTCTTGGGATCCATTCAAGAATGAATATACTTATAAATCCCAAAGCAACAGTGGATCAGTTTCATATAATACTTTTAAATATGTTGATCCACAAGGCGGACCCAAGCCTACTCAGGCCTGGGTTCCTAAGAGAAACTAATTTCTCTTCTTTTTGTGCAGGATCATCCACTCAGCTATATGGCAGATAGAGGAATTTTTGATAGTGGGTGCTCTGGGCACATGTCTGGTAACAAGGGCTATCTGAAGGATTTCCAAGAATTCAAAGGAGGTTCTGTTACCTTTGGAGGAAGCAAGGGGCAGATTACTGGAAAAGGAAGAATCACTGTGGGCAATTTAGAATTTGACAATGTATCTTGTGAGTTTTGTTAAAAAGCAACAAAGGGTTAACCATAAAGATCAGCAACATTGCTTGTTTCCTTTCCCAAAAGGAACCCATAACAGTTGCTGAAGCTTTGGATGATGAAAGTTGGATTGAAGCCATGCAGGAAGAATTGATGCAGTTCAAGTTGCAGAAGGTATGGGTTCTTGTAGACTTACCTAATGGAGCTAAAGTTATTGGTACTAAGTGGGTCTTCAGAAATAAAAGAGATGAAAGAGGAGTAGTAGTAAGAAACAAAGCAAGATTGGTAGCACAAGGATACAAACAGGAGGAAGGCATAGATTATAATGAGGTGTTTGCTCCTGTAGCCAGGATTGAGGCTATCAGGCTATTTTTAGCCTATACATCATACATGGGATTCAAGGTATATCAAATGGATGTTAAGAGTGCCTTTCTCTATGGCACTATTGAAGAAGAAGTGTATGTACACCAACCTCCTGGTTTTGAGGATCCAACTAATCCAAATCAAGTGTACAAGGTTATTAAGGCTCTCTATGGTCTTCATCAAGCTCCCAGAGCTTGGTATACTACTCTCTCCAAATTTCTAGAAAGTCATGGGTACATCAGAGGTGTGATTGACAAGACTTTATTCATTAAAAGAGACCAAAAGGATATCATTCTTGTCCAAGTTTATGTGGATGATATCATTTTTGGATCAACAAAGAAGTCTTGGTGTGTAGAGTTTGAAGGCTTAATGAAAAGCAAGTTTGAGATGAGCTCAATGGGAGAACTTACATTTTTCTTGGGACTGCAAGTGAAGCAAAAGGAAGATGGTCTTTTTATTTCTCAAGACAAATATGTTGCAGAGATTTTGAAGAAGTTTCAGTTTACTAATGTGAAGACTGCAGTCACTCCCATGGAGAATAAGGTGCCTTTAACTAAGGATGAAGATGATGCTGATGTGGATGTGCATCATTACAGATCCATGATAGGATCTCTCATGTATCTTACTGCTTCTAGACCTGATATTATGTATGCAATATGTGTTTGTTCACGTTTTCAGGTTCACCCAAAGACTTCACATTTTCATGATGTGAAGAGAATCTTCAGGTACTTAAAGGGCAAACCCAATTTGGGCCTTTGGTATCCTAAAGAGTCATCATTTGACCTGACTGCCTATTCAGATAGTGACTATGCTGGTGCAAGTCTTGATAGGAAATCCACAACAAGAGGTTGTCAATTCTTTGGAAGCAGGTTAATCTCTTGGCAATGCAAGAAGCAAACAATTGTGGCCAACTCAACTACTGAAGCTGAGTATGTGGCAGCTGCAAATTGCTGTGGACAAGTCTTGTGGATTCAGAATCAGCTGCTGGACTATGGTTTGAATTTTATGAATACTGTTATCCACATAGATAATGAGAGCACTATCTGTATAGTTAAGAACCCAGTATACCACTCTAAGACTAAGCATATAGAAATCAGGCATCACTTTATTAGAGATTGCTTTGAAAAGAAATTGATTAGGGTGGAGAAAATACATACAGACTTTAATGTTGCAGACTTGTTGACTAAAGCTTTTGATGGCCCTAGGTTTAATTATTTGGTAGTCAGCATTGGTATGATGAACCCCTAGTTGGACTTAAGGGGAGGTTTGTGTTAAGGGGAGGTCAAAATGTAAAGTTTGTATACTAACCAGCACTTAGGTTATTTTTAAGTCTTGTAGTTTTATTTTTAATTCTGGTAGTTGTTTTAATTCTGTTAGTGATAAAAAAAATGTTTATGTTTTAGTTGCAGTGCTGGATTAGGTATGTTTTCTTTAAGTTGTCAAGTGAGACTATTGGAACTTCTCACTTGGTGGAGGTGCATAGCACTAACACAACAAAAAGGTTATCACTCCACCTTGTCTAACCCACACAAGGACTGGCTAATCCTGAGCAAACGGCTACAGGTAAAGATAGCTCAAATCCGTTTATGGCTGACAATTTGCCAAAAAATTGTATGGTATTCAACTCACCATATCTGTGTTTGTGAAGAGTTGACTAGCCCACAAGGTTATGGCTTGTGGTAAAGGCTGTGAAAAACCATAAATGGTAATCAATTCACCATGATGAGGTGTTTTCAATTAAAGAATTGGCTAGTCCAAAAGAGTACAGCTTTTGGTAAAGACATAACAAATCTGTTGATAGTTGATGATTTACTAAAAATCATATGGTTATCAATGTACCATGGTCTTATACACCAAAACATTTGGCTACTCCAGTAGTGATGGCTATTGGTAAAGAGACATCAAATCCATTAATTTTCAATGATTCACCTCTCACAGGAGTTAATACACCTGGAAGTGATGAGAATAGATATGAAACTTAATATGAATTGATGTACAAAATGTCATGGTTGCTGGAAAGATCAAGTAAAATGCATATCAGATGCTAAGAAGATCAAGTTGCTGCACAAATACTCAAAATTTGCAGATTTCAAGTGTTTTGAAGATCAAGATAATTCTAATCCTCATAAGCTTAATTAGAAGGAACTTGAAGTTCATGAAACATGAAGATCAAGTTAGGGGAGGATTGTTGGGAATTATCAACAAGGTACGAGGACGATCAAGTGAAGACAGACTTAAGTCTGGTAGTTACATTATTAAGTCTGGTCATGGTTAAGTCTGGTAATGTAAATGTTAAGTCTGGTTATTGTATTAAGTCTGGTTGACTTGTTAGTTAAGTCTGGTCAGTGAAAATAGGAAAGTTTGTTAGATATAAGTTAGGAAAAGATATGTACGAGTTAGGTATCTTTATAGAAGATACGTGATATCTTTTCACACGGTTTTGTAATTAGGGTTTCCTTCAAGTATAAAAGGAACCCTAAGGGAATACATATGTACGTATGAATTGTGAGTGTTAGTAATATATACGAAGTTAGTGTTAATTCTGTGTTCTTCATTGTTCTTGTTAATATTCCGCGTTAACATTAACAATTTGTTAAGAGTTTCTCACTTGGATTGATTTGGATTTATTCAAGTCATCCACTAAGTAATCAAAGGCTACTTAGAGATCCATATAAATCGTGGACCAACAGACAGTACCAAGTTTCTATACAAAAATTAAATGTCAAACTAATAACAACTTGATCCAGGCTTCTAGGCTTCTTCTTCTTTTGCAATCTTTCTATTTATAGCCTCCTGAACCAATTTCTTTATTTCTTCTTCATCTGGATTTTCATCTGCAAACTTCAAGGCATAGTCAGACATCATCTTTTGCTTTTCATTTACTTCATGGAGCATCATCTTTGCCGCATACTTTGTTCTCAGGCTGTTTATTTGCATTCGATGGCTTTTGTTCATTTCTTTGTGCATGCCTGTTTCCCATTTTGCTCCACTTCTTCCTTCATAATGCTCCATATGCAACATCATGTACAAACCACAATATATCTTTCTTTTTTTTTCCAACTCATGTTTAAGATTGTTAGGTTTTTTTTCTGATTCATAAACTCATCTCCTTTTGGATGTAGATATGTAGACAAATGCCTTGCAAAAACAGCCCTCTGAAAATGAAATTACAAAGTGTCAATTATAGACTTGTATCACAAGTGATATTCTGAATATCACAAGTGATATTGTAATTATATTTGATCTAAATAAATTATATATGAAGTATTCAGTATAGTTTTTCTTACCACAAGATCATAGTTTTCTTTGTACTTTCCTTCATACGTCCCATCTGAATCACTGTTATCTATTATCACAGATGTTCCTTTGAGGATGTTGAAAACTATTAGGTAGTAATGTCCATGTGTTATAATTGGGAAGAAAACCTGTTGTCATGAAATTATAAAAATGATGTAAGTTTTTAAATAATAGACTAAGTTCATTGATTAATTTATAAAAGTCATACGATATACCAAGTTAACATCTTCAAATTGTAGCTTCCTTATATCATCTTCCATCTGAATTGCAATCATCTTTGCAAACTCATCATATTGTTTATCTATTATATCTTCTTTGGAAAGCATGTGTTCTTGATTATCTTGTATTATTCCCGGAAGCTACTTGATAATTGAAAACAAGTTAAATTAAGTTAATACATAAATACATTCAATTATAATACATTATTTTTAAATTAAATTTATCTCACCATCATTGATGTATAAAAGTAATGCCTTTTGATCTCTTTCTCTGATTCCCATTCTTCGTAATTTAGGATTGAAGCAAATGTGTCGATCACAGGAGTTTCAATTTTCAATCCTGGTGCTAGTGATTGGACATTCATTCTCATCAATCCTACACGTTGGTCGTTGAAAACTTGCTCTCTGTTTTTGACAATATCACAGGTGATAAGTATAAAAAACTTCAGATATATATATATATATATATATATATATATATATATATATATATATATATATATCACAGGTGATATTACTCATTGCTTTCATTTGTTAAAAAGAACATTTGAGGTATCACCTGTGATAAATTCAAGTAAAGTTCATAAAAATTTAAAAGTTAATCTTACGCTTCGTTTCCTTGCATACAGAAGATGCTTCTTGCCAAGAGTATTTCATCTTCTGTTAGCTCTTTTGTTGTGCTGACCTTTTGGTTTATATAGGGTGATTGCAGGCACTGAGATTCCTTTTCTTCATCGTTTGATTCTGTTTTTTTGCATGGTTTTGACTCTACTACTGGGCTATCAAATCCTAGATCAAAGGTTGGCTGTGATCCTGGTGTGAACTCAAAATTGTGCTCCCTACTTTTAGAACAAGATGGACTTGCTTGTTCCTTCTCTTTTTCTTGTTGTGAAGATGAACCTGCTTGTTCCTTTTGTTTTTCTTCTTCGTTTTCCTGATTCCCAAATGTCTGCGTTTCAGCCTCTTGGAAAACTTCAAGAAATTCTTCATCAGTTAAATCTTCAAGCGGTTTTGAAGCCATTTTGGCTTGTTTTTGTTGTATTTCTCTTAACTCTTTCTTAAATTCTTCATCGGTTTTATCCAGTAATTCCTCAAAAATAGATACATCATCATCAAGGTTTTTTTGATCTTGAATTTTTTCGTCTTCATTCATTTTTCCATCTTCAATTTTTTGACTTGTTACCTTGTTTGATTCATCTTTTTTTTCTTTATCATTTACAGCAGCTTCACCCTTGTTTGTACTGCTAACCTCATTGTTTTCCGCACCTACATCAATTTTGCTATTGCTCTCCTCATTGTTTGCTGAAGTTTCATCATTTCGAATCCCTTGTGCACCTTCATCTTTATCAGAGTTTGGCGGTGGGTGGTGGTTTGATTGCCCTTCATGTTTGTCAGCTTCATCATCATCAACTATCATAGATTCGGCATTTTCATCTCCACATTCTGCCTTTTCATCTCCATTGTTATCATCTTCATCATCACTTGTTCCAAATTTGATAGAGCTTGATTCTGTTGATGAATAATAGAATGGACTTCTTCCTTGGAAATTATCATTTGCGTTTCTGAAAATCTGATTCAATCTTTCTTTATATTGAAAAAGCCTTTGATCATTTCCAAACTTGACTAGATTTTCTTTGATTGTTTCTTCAAACAATTCTTTCTCACTCAAAATACCTTCTATTTTATCTTCTAACATCTGATAAATTTCCTGTAATTGAATTTAAATTTGAATAAATCATCAGTTATATTTTAAACACAAAACTAATTTTCTAGATATTATAATCTAATATCACTAGAGATTTCATACACTAACCTCCTTTTGAGCAGTTTCTTCTTGTTCATTTAGACCTCCTATATTGTCCACCATCCCAAAATATTTTATGTTATCTAGTTCTAGAGTCTCTCTACTTTTCAACAAGTTTGCATTCCAGCTTTTGAAAGCTGGTACTCTTCTTGGAACACTCATTCCATCAAACTTTGTATATTGTAAATATACAAGCTGTTTCAACAATCATTTATCAGATAAAGCATATATAAAAAACATTAAACACAAAGTAGCACAGATTATATTAAAAAACCTTATCAAGTTTTTTTAAACTTTACTTGTATATATCACAGGTGATACTTCAAATGGTCTTTTTTTAAAAATAAAAATAATGAATAGTATCACATGTGATACTTAACATATCACATGTGATACTTAACATATCACATGTGATATTTCACTAGAATATTAAGTATCACCTGTGATACTTAAAACAAAAATCATGTAAAAAGAAAAAAAATTAGGAGATACCATCAAGAATGTTACTGGGCCGTAATAGACAACCTCTGTCCTATTCCTCTTTCTGGTTACCCAATCATTTTTTGATAATCTTGCACATTCATATACATATCTGCACCAATCTATCTCTCTAACATCATCTTCTTCATTAACGTTTTCCAATACCGTGGTTTTTACAACACAGTTGCTATCACATGCTCCGAAGGTATTCGCAACTAGCATCAAAAAGTTCATTCTGAACATGAAGTCTGTGTTTATTGTTTTTGTTATCTGTTTTGATATTGCATTTATTGTCAATTTGTTTTCATCTTTGAATTGACTTTTCCATTCTTCCTCAAATAGATCGTTGTTTTCTCTTTGCCCTTTATTTCTTTCTAACCTCCTTGATCCCTTTGGTAACCCAAGAACTTCCTTCACCGTCTGTGGAGATATTTGTAAATTACCATTTGGAAGCCTAAGGTTCATTGTTTCTGTGTCCAGGCTGTCTACTACAAAAAACGCCAGCTTTGTTGGTACTTCATTTATTGGAAAATCAATCAACTCTCCGAAACCCATTTGTCTTATAACTTTCTTTCTTTCTTTGCTTAATCCATGCATTGCATCAAAAAAGGCCCTAACTGTTTCCCTTGATCTCAACGTCGTATACACCTTTTGTTTCTTTTTTACATTTTTATGAATCCCTTCCTTTTCTTCGTCATATGAATTACGCTCATCTACTTTTCTTTTTCCTTTTGCTGTTTCACGCTTCTTGTCTTCAACTTCTTTCTCTTTAGATTTTTCAGCTTCTTTTTCAGCCTGTGGTATAATGTAAAGAAAGTTATAGGACATTACCAGTTAGTTTATCACCAGTGATATTTATTGTATCACCAGTGATATTTATTGTATCACCAGTGATATTTATTAATAATAACTCATTTTTACATTTAACTAACCTGTTCTTTAGGTTTTTCCCCCGCTTCTTTCTTGTTTGCTGCTTCCATTTCAGCTTTTTCTAATTTTGCAGCCTCTAACCATTGTTCCTTCATCAGCATTTTCATTTTATTTTTTTCCTCCAACTTTTTTTGTTGTTCTGCTAATAGTGGATGCAAATATCGAAAAGGTTTTTTCTTACATCCTAATCTTGGTAACTATTTTCTTCTTTTTGGATTTGTTTCCTCTGTTTTATGCTCTGCATTTTCATCACATTTTCATTAAACTAGAATGCACTTGAAGGAACTTGATAATTTAATTTTCTAAAATATACAACATAAGGCCTCATATCACAAAATCTAAAATCCCAAACAGTCAGTTCTTCAACAAACCTTTGATATACAACACAACCTCTAATAAACAACATAACCTATTGTCTACAACACATTATCTTATATCCCAGTAGATAACTTAGTCTAATACACTAATATTCAATAATCAACTCATTATATCTAGATTTTTTAAATATAATCTATCATTGCTTCACAAAATCTTAAAAAAATCTTCATAAATTGTATCAAAAACACTTAAAAAATACGGGAACAACTAATAAAACAACTAATTAATTAGTCGGAAGCATCGTACCTTCATTTCGAGAGTCAATAGGTTCATTTTGAATCCTTTTTTTGTGTGGATCTGCTTGTACACTTGATGATTCTTGCATTTTTGTATTATTTTTATGATTTTAACGGTTAAAAACGGGTAGTTTTAATTGTTTTATGGTAGCTTTTTTAATGGTGGTTAGAGAGAGAAAATGAGTTTTTGATAAAGAGAATTTGTTGAGAGTGAAAGGTCGAAGGTGGAGTTGGGTGGGGTTGGTGGGGTAAGTTTACTGAATTGGCAAAAGTGGTCCCTCCATTTTTTTTAATCTTAAAAGGTGTCTTTTTTATTAAACAATTGGGAATCATCCCTTGGCTTTTATGAAACTTTTTTTGACAAAGACTTGTAAAAGGAAACCTAGGACTCCAATCAATTTGACACTTAATTAAAAATGAGCCTAAAAATTAAACTCATAAACAGACTACTAATACATGTTGACTTTTTTATTTCTTTATACCACTTGTGATATTATTCTTTTTTATATCACTTGTGGCATCACTTGCTATATCAATTATTATGAGTCTAATTTTTGTTTGTATCACAGATGATACTTAATATTCTAGGGATGATATGTTAAGTATCACATGTGATATGTTAAGTATCACATGTGATATGTTAATTTTTGTTTCAAAATCATATATGTTAAGTATCACATGTGATATGTTAATTTTTGTTTGAAAATCACATGTGATATGTTAAGTATCACATGTGATATGTTAAGTATCACATGTGATATGTTAAGTATCATATATGTTAAGTATCACATGTGATATGTTAAGTTTTGTTTGAAAATCACATGTTACATGTTAAGTATCACATGTGATATGTTAAGTATCACCTGTGATACAAACTATCATATAAGTTAAATCCTGTGATACAAAAAAACATATTTGTTATCACCTGTGATACATACAAAATCACACACTGGAAATATATAAAAAGAAGCTTATATTCAGTTTACCCAAAAAGTATTTTCAAATTCAGATTACATTCATCAGTGTAATGTCTAACAGTTAGTTTAAGCATAAAGCCATAACAAGACAGAGTACAATCTCCGGCACCCGGGAATGTTGTTCGGGACCTAATAGAGCACCATCATTCTTAGGTAACCCCAAACTTGGACACTATCCGTCACATTCCGTGGCCCGGCAGTACTACCAAATGGCTTTTTCAATAACCGAACTTACACACGAAAATGTAGCAAATAGTCTAAACGTAGTAAAATAGAAACAACATTGTTTTTAAACTGCTTTACGGAACTACTTGACTACGCTCCACCATAAACTGCATCAGTTTCTAAACTGCACTTGGAACATGAATTGCGTCTTGTTCAACTTTCTTCTTCTTGATGTTGTCTTTGATCATCTGTTGTTTTTTTTCCTTGTCTGTGTTTTCTCTTCCAAACTGGTGTGCGTGTTCACTCATCATTTCTCTATGCACGTTTATGTCATGCATCAACATCTTTGTTGCATATTTGATTCTCATCTTGATCAGCTCAAATGTTTGACCTTCTGCTTCAGTTGGGAAACCCAAGTTCCATTTTGAGGCTGCTTCTCCATTGTAATTTTCCATATGCATCATCAAGAAAACGCCACAATCAACTTCGTTATTCTTAGTTCCCCACTTTAGCTTCATGATGGTAGTCTTTTTTTTTTCATCACATCTGACGCTCTTGGATGCTTGTATCTCTCCAAGTGTTTTGAAAACAGCTTTTTCTGTATAAACAAATTTTTCAAATTGATGTTATTATTTCTTATTGAATGAAATATAACTGAGGTTATCACATGTAATGTTTCAGATTTCATTACTTACCAAAAGATCACAGACAATTTTGTACTTTGAATCATAAGTTTTGCCAGAGTTTGAGTTTTCGATGATGACTGATGTTCCTTTAAAGAGATTGAATACTACCAAGTAGTAGTGCTGATGAGCAATGATCGGAAAGAATGCCTATTAAAAAAAAAAAAAAAAGAAACTGAATTTTAGTTCTATAGCAAAGATAACAAATCAATTATCAATAATATTTGAAATAATATATTACCCATTCAATGTGTTGCATTGCCATATTAGTTTCATTCTTTTTAAATACACTTTCCATGCTTTCATGGAATGCTTGAATTTGCTTCTTTTCGTCTTTCATCTTCCCTTCAATCATATCTTTCGACTGTTTTTAAAAAATGAACAAACAATATTGTAAACAAATATATTACAGGTGATAACTAATATGTATCACAGGTGATACCTAATATGTTATTCTGTATCACAGGTGATACCTAATATGTTATTTTGTATCACATGTGATACTTAAATATTCTAGTGAAATATCACATGTGATATGTTAAGTATCACATGTGATATGTTAAGTATCACATGTCATATGTTAAGTATCACATGTGATATGTTTGGGAATTACATCTAATATGTTATTATATACTTACAATCATAGCTGTGTGGAAATAGTTATTCATTCTCACTCCTTTATTATTCAGATTTTCTTCATAGTTTAGAACTGCAGCAAAGCTGTCGATGACATTCGCTTCGATCTTAAGAGTTGAAGCTAAGGTCTGCATATTATCTCTAATCGTAACAACTCCTGAGCTTGTTTCAAACACAAATTCCCTATACAATATATGTTTTGAAATTATAAGCACAATTACCCTTTTTTTCTAATGTCATATGATTATCCAATAAACTAAAAGATACTTACATCGGGTCTCCCAGCATCGAAAATAGTTCATCTGTCACCATCATTTCATCAGGATATGTTTGCTTTCTTACATCAGTTTTCTTGTTCATATATGGTGAAACAAGAAATCTTGAAGGCTTTCGGACTCTTTTTTCAAGAATATCTTCCTGCACTTCCTTTGCTTTCTTCTGTTGATGGCTTGTTTTCCTGTGTGAATTGTTTTTCAATATCAGCAACTGGATTCGTTTCCGATTGGCTCAGACCCATACCAAGGGAGAAGGATGGTGCCTTCTTCACTTGAGGGGTCTCAAATGTGTCCCAGAAATTAGCTTCTTCTTCTGATGCCTTCTTGAGTGGAGGGGTCTTAAGCTTAGTGTAATCCATTGCAGGCTCATAAACCGATGCAGGCGCCTGCTCTTTACGCTCCTTAACCGATGCAGGCTTCTTCACTGCAGGCTCATCAAACAATGCAGCTTCATCTACCTTTTCTTTTGCTCCTTTTTCGTTAAGCTCGTTTGCAGCTGCTTTTCTTTTCTCAGCTGCTTTCTTTTCAGTCTCTTGCTTAGCTTTTAACTTTAAAGCTTCTTTTTGTTTTGCAGCCTCTTTCTTAGCAGCTTCTTCCGCAGCCTGTTTTATTAAAGAATTAAAAACTATTAGATTGTATCACTTGAGATATTACCTTTTGTCAAATTACTATTTTTGTTTTATTACCTTTTTTTCCTTCAATTTTGCTGTTATTTCATTTTGTCTTCTTTTTTCAGCAGCTTATTTTTGTTGTTTGATAACTTGTAATTTTTTTTCTTTTGCTGCATTTTCTTTTGTAGCAGATTCTGCTTCTTTATCTTTTTCATTTTGTTCCTTTTCTTTTTCGGCAATTTCAGTTGCTGCCTCTTTTGCTTCCTCGTATGTTTCTTTTTCATTTTGCTCTTTCGCAGCTGCTTCTTTTTTAGCCTATTTTTTAAATTAAAAAAAATAAAAAAATTAAATACATATAAGCATTTTATCACTTGTTATATAAGCATTTTATCACTTGTGATATAACTATTTTAAAATCACTAATATCTTACCTTTTTGGCATGCTGTTTCTTCTTTTGTTCTTGGTTTTCTTGTTCTTCATCCAATTTTTCTCCTCCATCATCATTTCCTCCATCATCATCTCCTCCATCATTATTATTCCCATCATCTTCTCCATCACTAACCTCTTCATCATCTCCTCCTACATTATGATCACCCCCACCATCTCCTCTATCATCATCACTTCCATTACTTCTTTTACTAGTTCCTGCCTCATCATCCACCACTCTCCCAAATTCATCAGTTTTTATTCCTAATATGAATTCCGTATTGTACCTTTATAAAAACATCCTCATTGTTTCATCCCCTGGGTATATCTTCATGCTAACTTTGATAGTAGTTTCTAATTCTTTTTTCTGTCTTAAAACTCTATCAAAGTTTTCTTCTATTGTATCATATACCACCTATTTTTTAGATTAAAAAAAAAAAAAAAAAAAAAAAAAAACACATAAGCATTTAAAACTACTGATTTCAATTAATCTTTTAATTTATCAATAGTGATATCTAACCTGTCTCTGCTTTTGATTTTCTTTTTCTTGATCGACATCATCTTCTTCGATAACTATCACTGATCCAAACTCTTCTCTATACATTTCCACGTCCTGCCTTTCCTCCAACAGCTTTGTGTTCCAGTTCTTAATGGCTGGCCATTTGCGTGGCACATTCATTTGTTCAAATTTTGTGTAATGCAAGTAAATAAGCTGTTTTCAATCAAAAGAAACTTTTATTAAATCACTAAAAATCACATTAGATATACTAGTTATCAGTATAAGTACTCATTATCACAGAGAATATACTACCCAAAATTGAATAAAACCACTACAACTATTTTTATGTGTGTTATATCACATGTGATACATATGACCTGTATTATATGATAACAAGTGCTCATAATCACAGATGTTTTATCACAGGTGATATACTACCAAAAATTGAAAAAAACAACTACAACTGTTCATAATAACCAATTTTATACTACCAAAAATCAAATAAGATAACTACAACTGTTTTATCAAAAGTGATTTTATACCAAAAATGAATTATCACTGGTGATACTCTATATCACATTTCATAGAAAGGATATTTTTAAAGTAAATTGTTACTTACAGTGAATGTCAAATGAGGTCCATAGTACCAATTTTCATTTGTTCTGTCATCCCAGTGTTCCTTGCTATCTTTTATGCATTTCCAAATGAATGTGCACCAATCTATGTTGGGTATGTCTTCTGCTTACTTTACGTTTTGTAGCACATGATACTTCAACAATGAAGAATTATCACACATCCCCAAGCATTTTCCAAACAGCATCAAGTAATTCAAATCAAACAAGAAGTCTGTTCCTTCTGTCGTTTGAATTATACTAGACAATGTTGATGTTGTTCTTCTCCTTCTGTTGGTTGGAAGTTGTGCCATAAATTTGCAATAGATTGTGTCTTGTTTCAACCTTTGTCTCTCAGCATAGAATGGTTTATGCCCCATTGGTATTCCCAATACTTCTCTTATCCTTTTTGGAGTTATTTTGATAACCCCGCCATTTAGCAATGTGATTTCCATTGTATTCACATTCAAATGCTTTAAAATGAAGTATGGTAGTTTTGAAGGGACTCTTGTGAATGGGAAATCAAGTAATGTTCCAAAGCCCATTTGTCTTACTCTTTCCCTTCTCTCTGGGCTCAGTTTATGCGAAACATCATAAAATGGTTGTACAGTCGTCTTGGCTCTCAACGAATTGAACCATTTTCCTCTTTCTTCATCCTCTTCATCTTCAATTTTTTTCCCCTTATCCTTAAACTTCTTTTCCTCAACAACAGTTTCATCATCATCCATCTCATCCTCCTTTTTCTTTTTTTCAACCTTTTTCTTAACAACCTTCCTTTTTTCAACTTCTTTTCTCTCTTTTTCAACCCTTTTTCTTTTTCCGACAACCGTTGCTTCCATATTTGTTTGATCCTTTTCCTTATTGTTTTTCTTTGCCTCTTTTTCATTCTCTTCTAATCGTTGCTTCTTGGCAGCACTTCTTGTTATAGCACTTGGCGATTCTTTTGCTGTTCTTTTCTTCTTTTCATCCTTCTCAACACATCCTTTTATCTTCTTTTCTGCAGCCTCTTCTTCTTCATTCCCTCCTTTTCCGTCCTTAACAACCTTCTTCTTTTTTGCAACAAAATTTTTTCTTTTTTGCACACGTGATGGTTCATTCATATTTGTTTGATCCTGTGCAACAACTATTGCTGTTTCTGGTGATATCACAAGTATGCCATCAACTGTTGTTGGTGTTGATGTTGGTGTTGATTTTGGTGTGGCTTCAGGTGATATCACAGGTGATGCTTGACTTATTGGTGTTACGTATCTTGCTGGATTTGTTTTTTTGGGTGTTGATGAGGGTGTTGATGTTTCAGTTGTATCTGTTTTTTTCTTTTTTATGATGCGCTTTTTAATTTTCATTTCTTGGCCTTGTTTTTTTGTTCTTCTATGATACTTACCTGCACAAAACAAATCCCAATTAAGTTTTATGAATATGATATGTGATAAATAAACTCTGAATTTGTATGCGTCATATATGTTACAATATACCTTTAATTTTATCACTCTCTGGAGATAAATTCAAAAATGCGCTTGTTGACAGAACTGCATTTACAATTTCTCTTTTTTAGATAGATACACAATGTATGCAATTTTTATTAGTAAAGGTTTATTAACATAAACTAACCCTTTAAAGATTCTATCGTAGCCAGTTCCCCATAAATATCAGCTTCTACATTTTTTTAAAAAAAGCAAAAATTTAATCTCTCATGTTAAACAAAAAAATATATACTAAAAATCACATCAGATATACTAGTTATCAGTATAAGAACTTATTATCACAAGTGATATACTACCCAAAATTGAATAAAACCACTACAACTGTTTTCATGTGTGTTATATCACCTGTGATACATATGACCTGTGTTATATCACAGGTGATATACTACTTATTAGTACAAGTAATCATCATCAAAAATGTTTTTTCACAGGTGATATACTATCAAAATTTGAAAAAAAAAAAAAAAAAAAAAAAAAAAAAAAAAAAAAAAAAAAAAAAAAAAAAAAAAACCAATATAACTGTTCATAATAACCGATGTTATACTACCAAAAATCGAATAAGATAACTACAACTGTTTTATCAAAAATGATATTCTACCAAAAACTGAACAAAGTCACAACATTCATCACAATCTCTCAAAACTCAAATAAGTACATAATGATCACATGCATGACAGTATCATATCAAAAATCAACAAAAAATGCACAAAAATCAAAATATGTAGCAATAAAATTCTTAAATAAGTACAAAATCACTAGAAATACTATTAAAACAACTAAATAATTAGTCGGAAGCATCGTACCTTCATTTCCAGTAGGTTCATTTTGAACAGTTTTTTTTTGTACATTCGATGATCCTTGCATTTTTGTGTTGTTTTTAAGATTTTAACGGTTAAAAACGGTTAGTTTTGATTGTTTATGGTAGGTTTTTTAATGGAGGTTAGAGAGAGAAACTGTGTTTTTTTTAATAGAGAATCAGTTGAAAATGAAAGGTTGGGGGTGGGGTTGGTAGGGTTAGTGGGGAAAGTTTGCTGAATTGGCAAAGGTGGTCCCTCAGTGTTTTTTAATCTTAAAACCTGTCTTTTTGATCCCTTGGCTTTATGAAACTTTTTGAGACAGACTTGTAAAAGGAAAACCATGACTCAAATAAATTTGACACTTAATAAAAAATCAGCCTAAAAATATGCTGATAAACATACTTCTAAGACTTGTTTATGGAATTTTACATTTTTACTTCTTCCATTTATTTTTTATTCTACTTTATGTACTTTTTTATAACTTGTGATATTATTATTTTAATTGGTTTATGTATAGACTTTTAAGCTTATTTTTTTTTTTGTCTAAATACTTGTTATTACACTAGCCCAATAAAGAAAAATAATTTGGGCTTAATGACCAGCCCAAAGAGTTTGTGTAAACTGTAGTTTCCTACTCACTTTATGGGGTATCACCTGTGATACAAAATAACATAATAGGTATCTCCTGTGATACAAAATAACTTATTAGGTATCACCAGTGATACATACAAAATAACACATTCAATGGTACAGCTAGTTTGTTTTAATGTTGTTCACTAGAACTTAGTACAGCTGGTTATCTTAGTAACTACTCCTACTTACATGATTAGTAATGTTGCTTGTTGAAAACAGTTAGTACTACTATTGATCAGTTTGAGATATCGAAAGACACAGACAAGAAGATTTTTATTTTTGTTTTGTTTTATTTGTTCTTAAGAGGTTAAAAGCTTGTATTTTTTTACTGATTTTAATTATAATTTCTACTCATTGGTGTATTTTTTATTTTTTATTTTTGCAAAGAAGATGACAAATTTGATGATAACCAAAACTAAGAAGAAAAAGAAGAAGTGGAAGTAGAAAAAGATGATGTAGCATTAAAACCAACTAGCAGTACTAACCAATGTGTGATTTTGTATGAATCACAGGTGATACCTTATAAGTTATTTTGTATCACAGGTGATATCTAATAAATTATTTTGTATCACAGGTGATAAAAACTCAGTAATAATCAAAACTCAGTAATAATCAAAACTCGGTAACAATCAAACAATCATGTATAAGTCTGTTATTCAAATATCATCAACACAATCTAGAAAATTTAAAATTAACAAAGATACTAAAAAAAACGGACGACTTATGTTGTAATTTCTGGTTGATCCAAGTGGTCCTCTTCTCTTGTAATTTATAGTTGATCCAAGTCACCCTCTTCTCTTGTAATCTCTGGTTGATCCAAAACAACCTCTTCTCTATACTTTTTTGGGCACGTTCTCTTGTTGTGACCATCTGTAGCTCCACATAGTGAATATGTATTCTTGTTCTTCAAATTCTTATCAAAAGCTTGCTCTTTACCTCCTTTTATACGCATCTTTTTACGGCCTTTGGGGTTACAAAGAGATGGATTGTTAACAGTTTTTACAGCCGGCTTTGGGACTCCAACAAGTTCCTCCAAATTATCAAGCTTGTTCTTAGATGGAGGATTTGGACAATCAGCCTCAACATCAATCTTTAGCAACCTCAATTTCTCAACAAAAGCTGACAACCTTGCCTCATCTTTACTCAACATATGCACACACTGATCAACAATAGAACTTGCCTCGTTTGCATAATTCTCAACAATCTCATTCTTCTCACCATATCTGTTCCTTTTGTTCCTCAAAGAAGCAGGTATAAGGTTCTTTGTCCAACGCCTCAATATGTATTGATTTGGGATCACTTCAATGTTAGCGTTCTTAAAGACACAGAAAATGTGTCTGCATAATATTCCAACTCGAACAAAAAGTTGACAGGAACATACAACTGATCCATCTTCTTGGTTACGTAACACCTTCATGGACAAAAAGTAATAAGATAGGTAAAAATCACATGTGATAATACAAAGGAAAAAATAGAACAATGTTTTCAAGAAACTAACATACCTTAAAAAGTCCATCTACTCTATAAAATAGGTTAATTGGCTCTTCTTCTTCATCTTTATCCTTATCCTTACCATTATCCTTAACTTTCTTATTAGCTTTCTCTTTCTTCTTAGCTTTCTTCTTCTCCATAAATTCATCAACAAATTTTGTCTCTTTAATAATAGACACCTCAGATCCTTCAACCAAACTTTTGGAATCTATTTGGCAATACCATGTGCCTGCAAATATCTCTGCTTGAACCAACTCGAACAAAGGACGAGTATAGACCTTCGATACATGTTGTTCAATCTTAAGATAGGTTCTAAACTTCGGAACAGAATCAATAGTCTTATGATCTAACCTCTCTTGTATATGCCTCTGCTTTTCCATAGCCGTCTCAAAACAATTCATAAAATTCATAAGAGTAGAACCTGAATTCGTAAAATGAGAGAAAAAGGCGTTCTCACTCTCAGACCTAGATGTCGTCCTCATCAAACCACACAACGGGGAATCAATAAAATAAGCAGGAATCCAAGATGAACGTATAAGAAACATCTTTGTTAACCACTTATGATTCTGCAAACTAAACTCCTCCAATAACTTAGCCCATTTATCCTCAAATTCCTTAGGACTGATATACATATTCCATACTATTTGATTGAACTTCTTTTTAAAGTCAGTATGATCATAGATTTTTGAACATATCTAAAAACAATATATCACATCTGATTTAACAATTGATTTGAAAAACGATATGCATTATCATATGTGATAAATGCTTATCACATATATCACATCTGTTGAAGTTTCTAAGTACAATTACAAAGAGTTTTGTGATGTTGTATCACAGGTGATACCTAATATGTTATCTTGTATCACATGTGATACCTAATAACTTAGGAAAAACAGTTTTAATGCTTTATCACAAGTGATAAATGTCAAATTTTTTCTAATAACTGATAAATAGCAGTACAAACTCTTTTCAAAAAGCACTAACATTATAAATTATTTTGTATGTATCACAGGTGATAAAAAATCAGTAGTAATCAAAACTAAGTAATAATCAAACGAAAAATACAGGAAGGCAGAAAAATACCTTTCCAGGAAGCTTTTGTGTAATATGCCACATGCATAGTATGTGTTTCGAGCCATCAAATTCAGATTCAATAGCCTTTCTCATAGCCCCATCCTGATCAGTAACAACAATATTTGGAGCCTTACCAAACGCTTTTATGAATGCTTTCAGCAGCCATATATATGAAGCTGTAGTTTCATTTTTCAGCAAGCCTGCAGCAACTGTAACACACCTCCGATGATTATCTATGGCTGTAAAGGGAACAAACACCATTTTGTACCTGAAAAAAAATATAAAAAAACAGTTAAAATAACAGATTAAACAATAAAACGCAAAATCATATCATCAAAATCTCATATTTAACATAGAAATACTTACTTGTTTGTTCTGAAAGTAGCATCAAACGAAACAACATCACAAAACTCTCTGTAATTGTACTTAGAAACATCATCAGCCCAAAAAATTGCAGAAAGCTCAACATTTTCAACCATATAATCAAATGAAAAATCTGCCACATGCTTCTTCCTATTTTCCATCTTAGATATAAGCATCTGTGCATCACTATCGCCTATATAACAGTTCACACCCCTAAAAAAGTTCTTGAAATCAACAATTGTACCATGAACAAGCAAATAAGAACCCTTCAAACCAGTTAAGATGTGATGAGCTCTCGTTGCACCTATATTTACACTAGCAGCTTTAACAATAAACAACTGCTCAGCATAGGTTAACTGCCTCTCAGTCTTTGACAAATGCTTATACTTTTCACGTTCAAGCTCGTGATTATGAATACTATAAAAAATATTCAACTTGTACTTAGAAGTACCAGGAATCAAATCAAAAATAACACGTGCTTTGCAGCCTGTGATATGCAAGTTCGAACTTCTAATCTGCTTGTCACTATTCTCTAAGTCTAACGTGTCCACATGTATTCCCTTAGGACAACCTTCCCTATTACACACTAAATACTTTCGTTTCACAATACCATTCCTCAATCTTTTCTGGCATGATTTCCTAACCACAAACCCTGCTTTAGCAGCATATTTCATATAGGCAGTAATGCACTCATCAATCGAATTATAAACATTGCCCTTAACTAGTAAAACGTCCACAGGAACTTTAGGAATATAATAAACAGTTCCGCCAGGAGTATCAAAATTAGAGTGAGTAGCAAACGATTCAGGAGTTTTCAAAGCATTCAAATCTGAAAAAAATAAAAATAAAAACAATGATTAACTAAAAATGAAATCACATGTAATATTACACTGATATAACATTTTGTGATATATCATATGTGATATATCACATGTGATACATCATTATAACAGGTTATATACTACCAAAAATAGAATAAAACCACTACAACTGTTTTTATGTGTGTTATATCACCTATGATACATATGACCTGTCTTATATCACAAGTGATATACTACTTATCAGTAAAAGAGCTCATCATCACAGATGTTTTATCACAGGTGATAAATGTTATCACAGGTGATATACTACCAAAAATTGAAAAAAACCACTACTAAGATATGATATATCACATGTGATATAACCAAAAACTGCTTATTATTATCAGCTACTAAGATAGCTTATTCAAAGCTTAAACCTACTTATTCAGAGATTAAAAACTGCTTGATTCAATCAAAACCTAACTAATAGCTTATTCAGAGCTTATAACAGCTTAACAACATAGCTTATTCACACTGACACACGAATTACAGTAAAAATTAAAATAATAAAAAAGCTTACTCTTAATAGCTTCAGATTCATCACCGTGTTCATAAGCAACAATCTCCTCAACATACTTAGCTGAAACATCATCATTAACAACAATCTCTTCAGAAATAGTAGAAGAATCATTAACAACGATCTCTTTAGAAGTAGTAGAAACAGAACTTTGAATCGAATCCATAAAACCTGAATATAAGATGAAAAAATTGAATCAGTTAGCTTATAATTGAGCTTATTGACTCATATAGCTTATAATTAAGCTTAGAATTCAGATTACATAAATTAAACGATAAAAAATTAGGGGTTAGGTGATGTACGGGATGAAGAAGGTGATCAACCGATGAATTAAGCAACAAAAATTAGGGTTTATTGATGTACGGGATGAAGAAGGAGATCGATTGATGAATTGATGAGAGAGAAGAAAGAAACACACACTTTGTGTGTGTGAAAAAAATAACGAATTATTTGAGATGGGTGTAAAAAATTATATTTATATAGTCCAAAAATACCCCTGTAGTGTAAATAATGAATTTAATCTCAGCCTTTAGATCAAAATGAATGGAAGGTGGGGATTGGTCCCTTTGTATGTAAGCAATGTTTTGTCCTCAAATGATCTTTTATCATTCAATAATTGTTTTAATTTCAGTAATAATCTAATATCATGAATTTAATGAATTTAGGAGGGTTTTATTTATTAACACCTTGTGAGGTTCAACAAATTTGGTCTGTTCTAAAATTGTTTAGACTATAACTCGAGTCCATCTATTGATTAGTAAATGGGTCAAGATTATCACATTGTGGTCTATAGAGTTATATGAGATCTTCGTTGGTCTTACTAGCATTATGAACTCTCTTTCATTGTGTTTCTTTTTCTTTAACCTTCCAGTCAATCTCCGGAAGTGGGTAACAATCTTTCGGAAGTGGGTAACAATCTTTCGGGCATGCTTTGTTCAGATCCTTGAAATCTACGCACATTCTCCAGCTTCCGTCGCTCTTCTTGACCAGGACCGGGTTTGACAGCCAGTCATGGTAGTGGACCTCCCTCATTATACCGGCTTCTACCAAGTTTGCAACATCCTCGTTAATTTCTTTGTTCCGTTCCGGGGCCTGCCCGCGTTTCTTTTGCCTCACTGGGGCATACCCTTCCCGGATGTTCAGTTTGTGTTCTGCTACGCTCCGCAGCACTCCGGTCATATCCGATGGTTGCCAGGCAAAGATATCCAGATTGTTCTTTAACCATTCACACAGGTCCTTCTTCCCCGGACCTGTCAAGCATCCTCCTATAGTGACTGTCTGGTCCGAAAATTCTGGGTGTATTGCTACTTGAATCCCATCTTTTGCCCGAGTTTCCTCAGGATCTTGCTGCGGTTGTGATGCGTGGTTTTGCGACCTTACAACAGGTTTTACCTCTCGAGGGATCTCGAGAAGCTTACAACCCCACCAGGCAGTGTACCTGACCGATGTAGTATAGTGTAGTGGTAAGTACGGGGGATTGATCTTTCTCCACAGGGAGTAGTGTCGTTAGGATTGAAAAACTACTCTAATAGGTCTAAGGGTGAGGGAAGATTCTTTTTGTATTTTTATATTTTATGAAAGCAAATAAAATCTCGGGTTTGAAGGAGTGGGCGGAATTAGTTGCTAGTCAACTAACCCAAATAACTACAAATGCAAATAAAATAAAATACTGAAAATGAAAAGGTCGTGAAACTTATGTGGAGAGAAATGTGTTTACTTAGATTTCCTTACTCCCTAACTATCTTTTACCGTTTGATTAGTGTGTATTAATTGCGTGGATGACGGGTGTATTCCTTAATACCAATCGTGGGGTGGCGTACGTACTTCCCCAACTCTACAAGCTCCTACTTCACTCCTATGTCGAGCCGGCTAGGAAGCTCCTAACATGGGATCACTAGAATTCGCTCATGCATTAAATACAACCATAAAAACCTTAGTACGCATTGGTTCATGTTTCTTAAGACGTTCAAGCAAGTTACCGAATAGGAAGTTAGCCAGTTTTCTTAAGCCTAACATCGATAAACAATCATCCAATACAATTAATAACACACTAATAACCAATAATCAATAGCTAGGTTTCATTAGATCTAAGCAAACACAAGATAAATCTAGCCTAGCATGTTAATTAAAAGACAAGAACAATATATAATCAAACAACACATAGACATATTGATTGATTAAATGAATACTTATCTTCAATTAAACATGGGAGATCCAAGGGTATGAAAACCCTTAAAAACGGCAGAAATTCGTCTTAGGGTTTCTCCTCACAAAGTTGCACACTAATGACAAAAAATTGCAAAACTATATATAGAGTTTAAGGGCTGACGGCGTCACGTTGTAAATCTTGACGCCGTCACCTCGCCGTGTCTAGGGTTCCCGGATGGCCTTCTTGACGCCGTCCCTCTTTAGTGCTCCAAAATCCGCTCTGGCTTATCAAGGCTTGACGCCGTCAGAAATGGGCTTGACGCCGTCCCTCTTTAAGTTAAACCGTGATGGCCTTGATCACTTCAAAGGGTGACGCCGTCAGACTTTCCATTGTAAAATTCTCTGGCTTATCATGTGTATTTTTCATATCCACCTTTTTTTGCCAAGCCATGACGCCGTCAAGGGCAATCCCTGACGCCGTCAAAGGTACTTTTCCAGCCGATTTTGAGACTTTGTCGTTTTCTTCACTTTTATGCTCCAAAAACGTCCAAAATGCTTCCTTTTCCAGATTTCTTCTCCAAAGTACCTAAAATGACAAGAGGAACGATTTAGGGCAATATTTGATCAAATAAATACGATTTAGGGCTTAAATGACCCCCTAAAAGCGGTACACTTTTCGCTTCATCAAATACCCTTACACTTGAGATTTGCTTGTCCTCAAGCAAATGCGCTTTTATTCTAATCAAAATACAAGTTAGGGGTCATTTAATGCTAATATAAAAGTAATTACAACAAATAGTCGTTCCACTTTAATCATAATAAGCACGGAGATTACAAACTAGCACCTCACAAGTAGTGTTTAGATACTCACATCTCTCAAGTGTCATCAAAATAAATCTCATA
Source organism: Artemisia tridentata subsp. tridentata (assembly GCA_021014915.2). Classification (NCBI taxonomy): domain Eukaryota; kingdom Viridiplantae; phylum Streptophyta; class Magnoliopsida; order Asterales; family Asteraceae; genus Artemisia; species Artemisia tridentata. The sequence goes on from CP139503.1 coordinate 219,237,789, forward strand.
AATGAAAACGGATAATATCTCTCACTACCTGTCATAGCAAATAGATTACCATAGGCTTGGGAAAGGATCGAAAACCTCCTCCACTGGGCGTAAGCACCTAAGATAAACTATCAAAGAGGGCTTTTAAATGGGTTATAACGTGAGGTGTAGGGATATGATAAACACGGTTTTGTTGGATAAGGGATATTTTACTGGTGGCGAGTTAAAGATCTTGATTAATTACATGTACAATATGGCGTTGCTAAGCCAAGACTAGACTCGACTTAAGCTAAAAACAAAATAACAAAAACATAAAATAAACATAAAATGAAACGGGATGGTAGTCCGTGTGAGGACCTTGGTTATACACGGTTAAGGTGGTTAAACCTTGTATACTTTGTGTATGAGATATATTGAGTTAATATGATTAAGCACGCGGAATTTACTTAACCACACTTAGAAGGTTATGTATGTTATGAAAATGGAAGAATTATATTTGTTACTTAACAATGAACAAAGAAAGTATTTCACTAAACGATTCAATATTATTCCAAATAATACGAGTGATCTTGAGTTTCTCACTAGGGTTACAAAACCTTGAATCTTATGTTACAACTTGTTATTTTTGTTTGTTCTATGTCTTAATGGATATTCACACACATATTCACTAGACTAAGATCTCTTTTATAGTTGCAAAAGATCTTTACAAATTGCTTAAAGTCTTGACCGACTTACTTGGTTAACTTATGCTTATTGTGTCAGTACATAAGATACAACATGTATCTATGTATACAACTTGTTAACTAAGCACATGGAGTAAGATATTATCTACCGTATATGTTTGACCAAAATACAATAAATATCTTTTCGATCTTATCCTATGAGTCACTGATCAGCAGTACCATATACAACTAGCAGTACCTTCAATTTGAACTAGCAGTACCTTCTTGCTCTAGCAGTACCTTAATGTACTAGCAGTACCTTGATCATGAACTAGCAGTACCTTTGTCTTAGAGTAAATTCTAATACTCTAACTTCAGAATATTTAATTCCCAACAATCCTCCCCTAAACATGTGAATTAATTCAAACATGTTTTCTGAATTAAATGAGGACTTGTGAAGATCTTTCAAACATTTCATGAATCTGAACTATTCTTCTATTCTGAACTCATCTGCTTTGTTCTTCTTTGACTTCAGCAACATCAAAACATTGTACCAAAAGATGGTGCAATTTCCTTGGATGGAGGAATTGTAAGAGGCAATGATTTCAACAAGTGAAATCATCTATCAGCATGCCTTTGCAAGTGATAAACAAACATAATGAACTGAAATTGAAACTTTCCTTCGTTTGATCTAGATAGAACTTTCTCCTTTAGAAATGCTTCATCCCTACTAGATATTTGATCTGTTCTTATCATTTTCAACCTCTACATCATCATCTTGTATGCTCTTATCTTCTCCTTCCTTCTATTGGTTTGTTCTTCCTTTTCTGGGAAATTATTTCCTCCCCTGAAGCAAATAACTTTTGTTTCCTCCCCTTGTTTGGAAGATCTCACTATGTACCTTTGACTGATCCATCAATATGTAACTTTTGTTGTCAGACAATATTGTACATGTAACCATCAATTCCTTAATAGTTTAAGTTGTTGTCCTCATCACTTCTAGGTGTGTTAACTCCTATGAGAGGTGAATCAGTGGACAATTTGATTCATAGTCCATCAATGAATGGTTTTTCTGAATCCTTGAAAATCCTTTTAAGAAATCATTTAACTTAGTAGTATGTTTATGATTTTAGAATTGAAAAATCATACTACATTCAACCATTTTGAAAGAATTAAGTGTATAACAGACACCTAATCAAAATTTCGGTTTAAAAATAACCTCTGGTTGTGTGAGAACCAATGTATTTCAGTTATCACTAACTGCCTGTGAAAAGATAAATCTATTCAAAAGATTTTCTTGACAGGGTTTCCAGCTCATAGTAATTGTTACCTCCAACACAAGTGTTAGATTCACTTTCACTAGCTGTTATTTCTATCAGATGTCCTTAGACTAACTCATTATACTTGAAAGTATAAAATGATAGAAAGTAAGTTGTATCAGTTACTATCTGATCAACTAAGTCATCAATTCAATGTGAAATATCATAACTAGATTTCAAGAAAGAAGTTTTAAGGAGGTTTAATTCCTAAACTCAGTCCATCATAAACCTATTATGATCAGCACTTTGATAAGCATTCTGCTGTTCCCATTTCACTTGAAATATCTTTTGTGTTCACATATTCATACCTGAAATAGTTAGTCTAAAACCAAAAGAACAATGTACAAAGTACTTGTCTTGCATTAGAATAATCATAAAACCAACTGTATGAATAACACAATTCAAATTTTGATATATTAGCAGTACCTTATAAATCCAGCAGTACCAACAAAAATTTATGTACAAAAACACATCATATTGAAAAATTTAAAGATTAAGCATTCCAATACTTGCTATTAAGCACTGAAACCTTGAAACATCAAAAGCTTTTGTTAACAGATCTGCAAAATTATGCTCTGAAGCAATTTTAAGAACTTGAATTAATCTTTTCTCATTGCAATCTCTTATAAAGTGATGCCTAATTTCAATGTGTTTTGTTTTAGAGTGTTGTACCGGATTTTTAATAATACAAATTGTACTACTATTATCAATATAAATAACAGTGTTTAAGAAATTGTACCCATAATCAAGAAGTTGGTTTTGAAGCCATAGAACTTGACTAGAGCAACTTGCAGCAGCTATATATTCAGCTTCAGTTGTTGAATTTGCCACACTTGTTTGCTTCTTACACTGCCATGAAACAAGTCTACACCCAAGGAATTGACATCCTCCAGTTGTTGACTTTCTGTCCAAGCTAGCACCAGCATAATCACTATCCGAATATGCTACCAAGTCAAAAGGAGATTCTCTAGAATACCATATACCCAACCTTGGTTGACCTTTGAGATATCTAAAAATTCTCTTGACTGCAATTAAATGAGAAACCTTTGGAGTAACTTGAAATCTTGCACATACACAAACAGGAAACATGATATCAGGTCTAGATGATGTAAGATACATCAAGGAGCCTATCATAGATCTGTAACTGTGTACATCTACATTTTCTCCATCTTCATCTTTCAGAAGGTGCTTCTCCGAGTCCATTGGTGTGCTTGCAATTTTTGAATCAGCAAATTGAAATTTTCTAAGTATCTCTGCAACATATTTGTCTTGACTAATAAATATGCCTTCAGATGATTGCTTAACTTGCAAACCCAAAAAGAATGTAAGTTCTCCCATAGAACTCATCTGAAACTTATCTTTCATAAGCTTCTCAAATTCTAAACACATTTCCTTCCTTGTAGATCCAAAGATAATGTCATCCACATACACCTGCACTAACAGAAGATCCTTCTTGTGCTGTTTGATGAAAAGTGTCTTATCAATCTTCCCTCTTTGAAATCCATTTTCTAATAAATAGGAAGCAAGTGTTGCATACCAAGCTCTTGGTGCCTGATGAAGGCCATAGAGAGCTTTCACTACTCTGTACACTTTGTTTGGATGTAATGGATCAATGAAACCAGGAGGTTGTGAAACATACACCTCTCTTCCAATTTCACCATATAAAAATGCACTTTTGACATCCATTTGGTAGACTGTGAAGCCTAAAAATGAAGCATAAGCTAGAAATAGCCTAATTGCCTCAATCCTTGCTACTGGAGCATAAACTTCATCATAATCTATTCCTTCTTCTTGTGTGTACCCTTGTGCTACTAGTCTAGCCTTATTCTTGATCACAATTCCTCTGTCATCCCTTTTGTTCTTAAAAACCCATCTAGTGCCAATTAGCTTCTCACCTGTAGGTAAATCAGCTAGCACCCAAACCTTTTGAATCTTGAACTGAAGAAGCTCTTCTTGCATAGCCTCTACCCAGCTTGAATCATCTAGGGCTGTAAGAATATTCTTTGGTTCCTTTTGAGAGAGAAAACATACAAATAAACATGAGTTTGAAAGTTCATGTTGTTTTGAAGCATAAAGGGCATCAAGAATCCCTTGTTGATCTGAAGAGACTAGTTGTCTTCTTGTCTTCACACCAGATTGTATATCTCCTATCACATTATCAAGGGAATGAACTTTGTGAATTCTTGTGTGTGGTGTAGTAGGAACATGATAAGATGGTGTAAGATTAGTCACATCCACTTCATCATCTTGGAACTCTGCATCTTTTGAGTGTGAAGGACCAGCACGACCTTCAGCTGAACTAACAGTTCCTTCAAAATAACTACCAGTACCTTGAGAAGTACTAACAGTACCTTGCTCTGTCTCAGCAGTACCATCAATATTTAACATATTGAGTTGTTCTTCTGTTCCAACATCTTTTCTTTGAGCCTCAACATCTTCTTTTGCTTTACCATAAGAAGATTCATCATTGTTTGAAGCTAAATCCACACTGGTACTTGACCACAATGGCATAATGACATCAGATTGATCTTTATCTAACTCCACCTCATTTGTTGCTTGTGAACCTGAAAAATTATTAGTTTCTGCAACAACAGGTAAATAATTCATAGAGTTTGTTAGATAATCAAGATCAAATATCCATGTTGGTCCTTGACCTACTACATTGGATTTGTTTTCCTGAAACTCCACATGTAGTTCTTCTTGAACTTTCTCAGTTCTTAAGTTGTAAACTCTAAAAGCTTTGCTAACAAGAGAATATCCAACTAAGAAACCTTCATCTGCTTTACCATCGAATTTTCCTAAATGGTCTAAGGTATTGAGAATTGTCACATGACATCCAAAAGGTCTAAGAAATCCTATTGCAGGAGTTCTACCATTAAAGAGTTCATATGATGTCTTATTGTGAGGTTGCACAACTAAAACTCTATTTTGAACATAGCAAGCAGTATTAATTGCCTCTGCCCAAAAGATTATAGGTAGCTTAGAATCAGCTAACATTGTTCTAGCGGCTTCAATTAGTGTTCTATTCTTTCTTTCAACCACTCCATTCTGTTGTGGTGTTCTAGCAACACTATATTCTCTCCTAATACCCTTTTCTTTGCAGAAATCATCCATAACTCTATTTCTAAACTCTGTCCCATTATCACTCCTAATGACTTTTACTTTCTTGCATACTTGGTTTTCTATCAGTGTAATGAAGTCCTTAAGGATGCTTGATGTCTCATCCTTAGTGGCTAAAAAGAAAACCCATGTAAATCTGCTATAGTCATCAGTTATAACAAGACAATATTTTTTATGTTGCATACTCCTTACTGAAACTGGTCCAAATAAGTCCATATGAAGCATAAACAATGACTGATTGATAGAGTTAAAAATTTTGGGCTTACAAGTGACTTTGTGTTGTTTGCCTTTTAGACAAGCAATGCATGTTTGATCATTTTGAAATCTTTTGTGAGGTAAACCTCTTACCAAACCATTCTTAACAATTTTATTTATGGTTTTGAAGTTAATATGACCAAGCCTTCTATGCCATAACATTGATTCATCCAATGTGGCCTTTGATACAAGACAAGTTAAATCTTCTTTAGGAATGATGTTCTTCATATCAACACTATACATATTGGCTTTTCTAGGAATTCTAAGAAGTACTTGATTTTCATCAGGCATCTTAAAATCCTTAGATAGAACAAGACATTCAGTGTCAGTAAAAAGGACATTATTCTTTTTGTCACACATTTGTGAAACACTAAAAAGGTTATACTTTAACTCTTGTACATAGTACACATTTTCAAAATCTAAATTTCCGGTTTTAATAGTACCTTTACCAGAAATTTTGCCACGAAAACCACCTCCAAAGGTAACATATCCTCCATTGAATTCTTGAAAATCTGAAAGATAAGACATGTTGCCTGTCATGTGATTGGAACATCCACTATCTGAGTATCCTTGATCATGATGATCAATAGAATGTCCCTGCACACAAACGAGAGTGTTAGTTTTCTTTGGGGATCCAACCCATTACTGACTTGGATCTGCCTCTTGCATCAATGTAATTTAATCTTTTAAGGACTGTTGATGCAACATTGGATTTTTGAATCCAACATGCTGAGGCCTTAACAGCATTTGCCCGATTACCCTTAGCAGCAGAGTGAGTAACATGTTTAGCAGAGTCTGCTAACTTTGAAGTTACACCCTTTGGTCTCCAAATTTGTTTGTGGACCACTGCTTTTGTTTGAATGGGTCTTAGAACAGTTTTAGATGCATGTATGAAAGTTGTTTTTTCATCCTTATCTGTTGATTTTGGGTTAACAGTCATCATAGGTCTAACAGTACCTTTTGATCTACCAGGACCTTTAAATTGTTCTGGCAGTACCTTTATGTATGTATTAGCAGGACCTTTTTGTCTATCAGGACCTTTGGGTCCAGACTTGTTTGAGACTGTTCTGGGTTTTGTTCTATGAGTATTAGAGTGAAAAAGAGTTTGAGGAGTTTGCCTTTTGTAGTTCACCCTATTGTTTTCATACCCAGTTACCCTTAGGTTGCAGAAAGCTGCAAGATGGTCAAAACTACCACATGTATAACAAGCTTTATTGTAAAATGCAAAGTCATCACCTAATTGGTTAGACTTGAGGTTGTTCCAATTCCTTTGGTTACCTCTGGGCTTGTTTGTAGTTCTATATTGTTCACAATATCTAACTGGATTCCTATCAGTCTTAACATTTGACTTAGGCCTGTTAGTGTTGTGATTGACTATCTTAGGAATAATTGTTCCTACTTTCTTAACCAAGACAGGTTTAGACATAACCTGTTCTTCTTCACTATCACTATCAGTTGTGCAATCTTCAACAACTATAGCATCTCCTTTCTTAACAAAGGACACCTTGTCCTGATAAGATAAAGTTTTCTCTAAACTTTTACTTACCTTTTCTATCTTAGGAGATTTAGTGACCTTAGAACCATATTCCATGATTGGTTCTTGAAACTCATGTAACCCTGTGTGTGCTAAATCAATACCTGGAGGTGAATGAACACCTTTGTATGGTGGGGGTACAGACTTAAATCCAACACCAGAATTAACTTTATCAATAACTTGGGCTTCCCAAAGCTTATTGAATCCTTCTGAGGAATGTGCTAAAACATCCACAGAAACCTTTACATTTTCTCTTTCATTCTTATGTTTAGCTAATGATTCATTCAACTCAACAATACACTCATCTCTGATCTTAATGTCATTTTTTAGTATATTGATGTCATCAGCAAAATGAATTTCATTATTTTTAAAATGTAAGACTTGTTTTTCTAAAACACCTAGACCTCTTTTATGATTAGCCAAATTAAAAAGAGAGTTAAGTAGCTCTTCTCTATGAGCTTCAAATCTCTTATTAAGGTCTTCATAAGCTTTAAGATTAGGACATGATTCAGTACAAGATGTAATATTGTTTACCTCTGAATCAGAATGGGCCATTAGAGCAAATTCATTGGCCAAAAGAGCAGCATTCGGTGGTGCATCCTCTTCAATAGCCATAGAGCTCCAATCATAACCAATACCATCAATAGCCAACATAGCCTTTGGCTCTTCAACAGTAACTTCTCTTTTCCTATCTTGCTTATACCATGTGTTTCTATTCTCCTGCTTTCTTGGGCTTCTACACTCCTTAGCAAAGTGTCCTAACCTATGACAGTTGAAACACTCCACTTTCTTCTTATCAAACCCAGCAGTATCATTACCATTTATGGTAATTTGCTTCCCAGTTCTCTGCCAATGCTTCTTGGCTCTCATACTGAGCAAAGCAACCTGCCATTTGATGTCCATCTCTTCCAAATCATCACTATCAACCTGCTCTAGGTCTTCATGATTTAGAGGAGAACCACTAGACTGACTAGATATAAATACATAGAATGCTGGATCACCAAGTCCTGCAACAGTCTTGTGTGTACTAGTAGAAGGACCACCATTTGTAGCATTAGAAACACCTTCAACTTCTTCTACCTCTTCAGCCTTACCAATACTAGGAGATGACAAAAGTGCCACGTTCCCAGAACTAGTACCATAAGTTCCAGACTTTCTAAGACTTTGTTCAACAATTTTGAAGTTGTTGTACAAATCATTGAGCTTCATTGTTTCAATGTCTGGTTTGTTCATCCAGACAATAACATGAGTATGGAACTCATCAGGTAGACTTCTTAAAAACTTCATGTTGAGATCTTCCTTTTTTGTCTCAACACCTAACACAGCTAACTGACTGACAAGCTTATGTAATCTTGAGAATAGCTTATCAAGAGATTCATTACTAAAAGCAGTAAAGTTTTCAAATTGTTGCTTTAGTAGTGTCTTCTGTGTCTTTTTGGTAGTTTCATTACCACCAAAATATGCACAAATCTCTTCAAAAAGAGTTTTTGCATCAAGATACTTGTTGAATGATAGCATCTGCTCACCAGGAATGGTCATGAGCAGCAAATTTCTTGCTTTCTGATCATTTCTCTTCAGTATCTTCTCTTCATTTGACACTGGTCCAGTATTTCTTTTTCTACTTGTTTTACCTTCTGGGACAACCTCTGAGTAGCTTGGTGAAAAGGAATCACCATATATAATGATATCCCAAAGAGTATAATCTTGGACCATAAAATATTGCTCAATTCTCATCCTCCATAACTCAAACTCATTGGGTTTGATCATGGGTAACTTTGCAGCAACATTTGTTTGAACATCATGAGCTTCCATTTCTGTTTCTTCTAATTCAAATATATCAACCTCTAGCTCTGATACCAATTGTGAGGACCTTGGTTATACACGGTTAAGGTGGTTAAACCTTGTATACTTTGTGTATGAGATATATTGAGTTAATATGATTAAGCACGCGGAATTTACTTAACCACACTTAGAAGGTTATGTATGTTATGAAAATGGAAGAATTATATTTGTTACTTAACAATGAACAAAGAAAGTATTTCACTAAACGATTCAATATTATTCCAAATAATACGAGTGATCTTGAGTTTCTCACTAGGGTTACAAAACCTTGAATCTTATGTTACAACTTGTTATTTTTGTTTGTTCTATGTCTTAATGGATATTCACACACATATTCACTAGACTAAGATCTCTTTTATAGTTGCAAAAGATCTTTACAAATTGCTTAAAGCCTTGACCGACTTACTTGGTTAACTTATGCTTATTGTGTCAGTACATAAGATACAACATGTATCTATGTATACAACTTGTTAACTAAGCACATGGAGTAAGATATTATCTACCGTATATGTTTGACCAAAATACAATAAATATCTTTTCGATCTTATCCTATGAGTCACTGATCAGCAGTACCATATACAACTAGCAGTACCTTCAATTTGAACTAGCAGTACCTTCTTGCTCTAGCAGTACCTTAATGTACTAGCAGTACCTTGATCATGAACTAGCAGTACCTTTGTCTTAAAGTAAATTCTAATACTCTAACTTCAGAATATTTAATTCCCAACAGTCCGTATGTTTTTTCTACTTTTCTTTTTCTCATTTTTTTGTATTTTTCTTGATTTTTTCCATTTTTTTTTCATACACTCTTGCCCTACCATCCAAAATAATACATCGTAGGGGCGTTGCCTTCCCCTTACACTTGAACTTTTACATAACTTTACAAATAACTATTCTAATGACTCGAATTAAGATAATCGAAACACTTGGAGTACTTTTAAAATATTTAGCACATATGGGGGTAATAATGTTGTTCTTCCCCATTACTCCATTACACTAGTACTTTACCCATGAGTCTCAATCGTCCCAAAACAATATGTACAAGGATATGACTCGAATTAGCAACCATGTAATAAATTAGATAATTAACTTGGGGTTTAAACAAATGTTTTCACAATAATGCACTAAAGATGAGTGCATACAAGGTAGGCTAAGGCGATTTGGGTGTACATTTAAGTGGGGTGTAACAAATTCTTCCTTTAAGTAAAATGCTTAAAGGTCGAAACGAAAAGATAGGCTCTGAGGGGTGTACTAGGGGTATCGTGTACTAAAAATGAGTACAACGCAAAGGGTGTGGGAGAATTACTTGACCAATGTAGCCAATGTAATTATAACAAAAACACAGGTGTAAAACAATGGGTTAATCCTAATGCCTCTTATCATGTAGTAAATCTAACTACACGAATGTAGTCTCACTTGTGGCCTCGGAATGGTCCTAACGCAAGTTCTAGAATCTAAGTGCTACCGGTACACACATCATAGCATAAATGCTTTTCCTACCAATTCTAGGGGCGAACCTCACATATTTGGGGGTGGAAAATTTTTTAGTGGTACGGTTTTTGTGCTAGTCATATAACTCCTATCCATGAGACGCTCATTAAGATCAAAGTTTCACTCCTATATGTTGTAAAAAAATTTAAATTTGGCACTAAAATTGCCCTAACAGGTATTTCTCTCAGTTTTATTACACATCTACCATTAAACAAACAAAAATCAAGTGTAATTGCATTCTCTAAAGTATCGTACTTTACCCCCCCCCCCCTTACACTTAAGATGAACATTGTCCCCAATATTCATTCAAAGGATGTAAAAGTAAATAAGGTAAAAGAATGAAAACAAATACTCCCCTGATTCGTTCGATGTGGATAATCCGGTAACATGGTTAAATCCTCCTCCAAGAAAATGAACATTGAAAGCTTCCCTTCCGAAATATAAATCATCTTCTTGTCCAATATAACCTGTTAAACCTGAGAAAACAAACACAAAAACCTGCATAACATCGGCGGGATAAATCTATATATAAGGATATAATGCTTGTGGAATGATAATTTTGCAGATTCCTGGAGATTATAAGTTAGAGATTTAATAAAAACTTTTTATGAAAACAAAACTTTCAAAAATTTCAAAAAATTAACACCTGACGCCGTCAGGTTGTAAGGCATGACGCCGTCAGAAATGATCTGACAGAATTCTCATGTTAAGTTTCCGGAAAATTTCTGGAAAAACCTATACCTTACTTCCTGGAATTCCTGCAAAATATCATTATGACTCGGCACAAGCATTTGACTCAAACAAATACTAATATGTATGTTAATTTAATATTATTATGATTCATGTTCATTTGTGTTCTAATAAACTGATTTGGATTTCCCTTACACTTATCTTTTGCAAAATACCTTTATATGTAGTTAAGAAGAAGTTAAAAGCAAGATAAAGCATTTTCAAAATTTAGTTTTCGAACATGAATCAATAATAATAAAAATTAAACACACATACGGAAACAAATAAAATCAAACAAACAACTAAATAAACACACAAAGCAAATAAAGCTTGGGTTGCCTCCCAAGAAGCGCTTGTTTTTGTTCGAGTCACGAGCCTGACTCTACCCTTATTTAACGGAAATAGGGGAGGTTTTCCCTACACTTAGGATTAAGTGTGAGTGAAAGTAGCGATACACACCCTTAGGGTGGAAATATGCCACGTGAGGAAAGAGTGGTGGATGAATTACATGCTCAAAGGGGTGTGCTCCTTTCATCATAACCTTGCCTAGTTCACTTTGGTCAATGGGTGATTTTGAGTTTCCTCCTAAAAAGGGATCATCTTCTATCAACTTCGAGAAACTCCTAGTTGGGAATCCATCTTGACCTAATAAACCCGGTTTAAACCCATAATGTTTCTTGTGATCAATCATAAATGGGTGATGTAAGTATGTAAGGTCATGGTTCACTCCTATGTTAGCTTCCTCTCTACAAGGCCTAGAGTCTACTACCTTAATCTTAACATTACCCGGACTACATGGTTTGATGGGTGGATCGGGACCTAATTCAATTCCTAAGTTCACATCTAAGGATGGAAGATTAGGTAACGGTTTTGGTTTAGGCTCCGGTTCATCAAAACTAGGAACTTCCATAGAACTAAAAGAAAGGTTATGACTACAAGTATTCAAACTTATTTCTTCTAGTTTTGTTTCTTCCAAAGGTTCTACTTCAATTGGGGTTCCTATAGTCCCTTCTACTTCTTCCGGGTAAGTCACGGGCGGGTGTGTATGCCTCGAATGATGGTAGGACTTGTGGGGTACTTTGTAGGTTTGTGTTATTTACCTCATCCTTCCTTGTCTCTATATCAATTATATCCACATCATGTGTTTTAGTAGAATCTAACCCAAACATGTTCCTAAGTATCTCAAATCCTTCTCTAGCCATTTCAAGTTCTAAGTCCGATTCATAAGAATCTTCCCCGATAACATGATTACTATGTTCAATTTGCCTAAAGGATTCATCATGTGTTCCTTGAGATTCAAAGTCATTGATCATAAAACCTAGGTCTTTTTGCTCAATATGCTCATGTTCGGCTAAATCCTCCTCAATTGTTTCCTCAAGTTGTGATGTATACGAACCCATTAATTCATTAAACTTATGGTTCACGGTTAGGAGGCTTTCCTCAAAAATTTTCCAAAGGGTCTTATTAAAAGGAGTTGATCCTAACAATGATTGTTTAATAGAAGCCACACATGCACATAATTCATCAAACCTATCAAACTTTATACCCATCTCCTCTTGTATATATCTAAGATCACTTAAAAATTCATTGGAACAACAGGAAGCAAATCTATCCGTGTAAAGTAATTGTTCCTCTATTGTTAATGATCTAAATGGAATTTCATCCGCCATGGTGACAAATGAAAATGGTTTTACAAACAAAGGGCACAAAGAAAAAGATAGACTAAAGAAATCTAATAAAAAGAAAAATAAAAATCTCACTAGAAAGGAATCTAGTGAGTAGACCTAATAAAATAAAAATTCAACCTAAACAATAACTATTCCCCGGGCTGCGGCGCCAAAAACTTGATGCGTGGTTTTGCGACCTTACAACAGGTTTTACCTCTCGAGGGATCTCGAGAAGCTTACAACCCCACCAGGCAGTGTACCTGACCGATGTAGTATAGTGTAGTGGTAAGTACGGGGGATTGATCGTTCTCCACAGGGAATAGTGTCGTTAGGATTGAAAAACTACTCTAATAGGTCTAAGGGTGAGGGAAGATTCTTTTTGTATTTTTATATTTTATGAAAGCAAATAAAATATCGGGTTTGAAGGAGTGGGCGGAATTAGTTGCTAGTCAACTAACCCAAGTAACTACAAATGCAAATAAAATAAAATACTGAAAATGAAAAGGTCGTGAAACTTATGTGGAGAGAAATGTGTTTACTTAGATTTCCTTACTCCCTAACTATCTTTTACCGGTTGATTAGTGTGTATTAATTGCGTGGATGACGGGTGTATTCCTTAATACCAATCGTGGGGTGGCGTACGTACTTCCCCAACTCTACAAGCTCCTACTTCACTCCTATGTCGAGCCGGCTAGGAAGCTCCTAACATGGGATCACTAGAATTCGCTCATGCATTAAATACAACCATAAAAACCTTAGTACGCATTGGTTCATGTTTCCTAAGACGTTCAAGCAAGTTACCGAATAGGAAGTTAGCCAGTTTTCTTAAGCCTAACATCGATAAACAATCATCCAATACAATTAATAACACACTAATAACCAATAATCAATAGCTAGGTTTCATTAGATCTAAGCAAACACAAGATAAATCTATCATAGCATGTTAATTAAAAGACAAGAACAATATATAATCAAACAACACATAGACATATTGATTGATTAAATGAATACTTATCTTCAATTAAACATGGGAGATCCAAGGGTATGAAAACCCTTAAAAATGGCAGAAATTCGTCTTAGGGTTTCTCCTCACAAAGTTGCACACTAATGACAAAAAATTGCAAAACTATATATAGAGTTTAAGGGCTGACGGCGTCACGTTGTAAATCTTGACGCCGTCACCTCGCCGTGTCTAGGGTTCCCGGATGGCCTTCTTGACGCCGTCCCTCTTTAGTGCTCCAAAATCCGCTCTGGCATATCAAGGCTTGACGCCGTCAGAAATGGGCTTGACGCCGTCCCTCTTTAAGTTAAACCGTGATGGCCTTGATCACTTCAAAGGGTGACGCCGTCAGACTTTCCATTGTAAAATTCTCTGGCTTATCATGTGTATTTTTCATATCCACCTTTTTTTGCCAAGCCATGACGCCGTCAAGGGCAATCCCTGACGCCGTCAAAGGTACTTTTCCAGCCGATTTTGAGACTTTGTCGTTTTCTTCACTTTTATGCTCCAAAAACGTCCAAAATGCTTCCTTTTCCAGATTTCTTCTCCAAAGTACCTAAAATGACAAAAGGAACGATTTAGGGCAATATTTGATCAAATAAATACGATTTAGGGCTTAAATGACCCCCTAAAAGCGGTACACTTTTCGCTTCATCAGGTTGGGGTTCCGCGACCATTTGGCACTCTACCGGAATGACTTTGTCACTATATAAGCAGACTACTCCACCCTGGGTGGGGAATTTAATCATACCGTGGGCCGTGGAAGGGATAATTTTATGCTGTCTTATCCCCGGTCGACCGATTATGCCATTGTATTGAGAAGGTGACCTAACCACCATGCAGTTCATCCAAGCGCTAGCTGAGTTCTCTTCATCACCTAAGGTAACTTCTAACAGAATCTGCCCCAAAGGCAATGATAATTCGCCACTGAAACCGAGAAGAGGAGCAGTAAGTGATTAGCCTAACTGTTGTTCCTGAAGGTTCCTATATTCAATTTGATGCTGAGACTTGAGATCCAACTGGCCAAAAAACATAAAAACCAAGTAAAATTAGAAGTCTGAAATATCAAATTCCCAAACAGGAAAGTTGTTCCTATACCAAAGATGTGCAAGCATATAACAAAAGCCAATGTTCCTGGTTACACATTCAATAAACGGAAGACAACTATCGACGCCATAAACCGTATTATATGTGAAACTGGTTCCTACAAAATGGAATAATGAAAGGCATACATATTACAATCATACCATATGTTAACGCTATCTAAATTTTCAAGTATGATCATACACCAATAATACATTACCTAACAAAGTTTCATACATCAATAATAGCCTAACTACTAATTAGTCCCCAACCCCTAGACATGTTGTATAATAACAAATCTGAATCCCTCGATTTCTTATACTACAACGTCAATGTACGCAGGTATGTAAAATATAGTTTTCACATGGAAGAGGAGGCAACATACAAAATGTAACTGAGGCAGTCCAACAAAAACAGAGCTGAACCGTCAAATCACAACAAAACAAAAAACATTATCTAAGTAATGAAGCAAAAGAACCATCCATAGACAGTTAAGAAATTATCAAAAAAATTAAAAACCATCAATATATATATGTTATTATCAGATAGCATAATATGGATGAAAGGTTCACTGCATCTTGTTCAAAATTACCCGTTTTCACTAGTTTTTGCAGTCATTTTCCAAAACACAAAATCTGCTATCTTTATTAGTACTCGGCCCTTTTCATACTAACTAATAGATTCCTTAATCAAATGCATCGAAATATCCAGAATCACCAACCTTTTGATCATCCCCCTTCTTCTTGGACAACTATTTAAATATTAAAATTGAGGTAAAGAATGCGCTATACGTGTATATAAAGTAGCTGGTTAAAAGGACCAGAAGAATATCATACCTTTTTGATTTATGAAGGTAAATGTTCCTCCTTGTCGATGAGAGGGTGATGCTTTCTACAACGAACTCAAGTCACTAAAGCACTTTTTGGCTTTGGAAGAAGACGACAACACAATCTGAATATTAGTTATGCCTTCATCTTCTTGTTGGAGTAGCTTTTCATATGTAAACTGGGAGATGGATACCAGTTAATGTAACAGAATTAAATAATCTATACTTGATTACAGTGAAACAGAATCAAAACTATGTTAAAGTGATGCAAGTGAAGTAAGTGGCAAAAGACATCCAATAAAGGGTAATGAACATTTCATCAAATGAAGTGCATATGATTCTTACCTTTACAATATGGCTCCATTCTTCAAATTTAGTACTAGGAAAGCTCAATTTTAGAATTAGAGATTGAGGACGGCAACACCAAAGTATAGCTTCCAGGACAGCTACATAAACCGGTACTTCTTCCATGATGCATGCTTCTAGCTCAATGTGCTTGAGTTTATAAGGCGCCGACTGAATCACCTTTAGTTCCTCAACATCATCAATAAGATACTATATAGAAGACAATTAGTAATTACAAGTGTGTGTAGGGAGTAAGTAAAAACACATAATTAACACATCAAATAAATGAATTTGGGTAAATACATTAGCCCGAAAAGCGCTAATACATAGCTTTAACTCTTTGAATCGAATCTTTTTGTCCAAAAATCGTCTCAGCTTCTTAAACCAAACAGCATCAACATCAACCTTCGGGTCACATTCCATGCGTGCTCTTGACAGGGATACATTTCTTGCTAAAGGACCATAATTACGTGAATCGCCATTGTAATCAAATAAAAGCAAATTGGGGGTATTGATATCAATTTCGTCCAAATTACATTTCGAGTTTAGCACAAACGTCTTCAATGAATGGTTTGACAACTTCACCTTGTTGTATTGCCATGAAGACACAAAACCAAAGTTATAAGGATGGGAAAGTTTGATAGAAAATTAGTAAGATCGTTTGATGCCAGGGAGGGACACCCGAAATAACGAAATGTTGTTAGTTTTTTGCCTGAAGCCAAGTTCATAGATGGAACCCCTCTTCCACCGAAATACATCAAGTCAAGATAATATAGATTTGGAGCGTCGATATATATTTTCTCAACATCATCCTTAAAGTCGGTCAAACTTTTTGAAGATTTTGAAGTCCATAAACAAAGAATGTTTTGAAACCGTGGCAATATTTGACAGTCAATTTCACAAGAAGAGGGCAACTGGGGGTTAGGCGCTTAATCGCTTCCTCATTTAGTGGGACCCTTTCAAGTTCCAACATCTTCGAATACTTGAACTTAACAACATCAACCATTAAGGATGAAGGCATCTCACATTTAGATACCGTCAAAGATGTTAATGAAGAGGCAGATAAGAGTATGTCAGGCATACGATAAATTGGTAGTGATCGCGTCATATTTGCCCCCAAATTTATATCATTGACCAACACCTTTACACGTTTCATAAGAATTAATCCAAGAGCTCTATTAATCAGGTCTTCTGCTGCACAATCTAATACTAGTGTAATGAGGTTCAACTTGTGTGCGCTCACATTTTGTTGCTCACAAACTTTGGATGTGGTATAGGTAACATACTTGAAATATATTTTCCAGAATCTTTGGATTTCTTCCTTTCTGGTTAAGTCTACGAAATCGTAAAATCTAGATAAATTGAAATCCAAAATCAGGAAAGAAGTCGTAAGAGCAAACCAGTTCTTAGATAAGACACTCATTTGAATAATCTCTTTTGGAGACTTTAAAAGTGATAGTATGTGGTGAACAATAAAATCAGGAAACTCTGAAATCCGATCCGTAGTACTTATTAAGTCTTCTTCCTCCATCTCCCAATTTTAATCTCAGTGGCTAGTTTATAGTTTTAACAGTAATCAAGAACCCTAACAACAAACTTGTTGGAACTGTGGAAAACTAGAAGGGGGGGGTTGAATAGTTTTCCCGGTTTTTAAGTTCTTTTAGTTCTTTTAAAACTTCTTAAAAACTTTGCTATTGGAAACCTTTGATTCGATTCTTATGTGCAATCAAACAACACCAATATGAACTACACTCTAAACTAACTAATAATAAGTAATGAAAGTAAATAGTAGAGATGGAAAGATCAAACCGGGACAAAGGGATTTATAGTGGTTCGGCTGCGAAGCTCTTCTTCGCCCTACTCCACTCCCCGAGTACCACACTCGAGAGTTTCAAGCGCTATGTCAACAACCTCCCTTAAGGCGGAGAAAACCGTACACGTCGCTTAACTTGTTTTCCGACACTAAGCTAGATGTCGAGTGCTAATCTTAGCTAGCACCAATCTACCACGATCCACACGATCAATCACTCAAGCCCACTGGCTTCAAGAGATCTCCAAGATCTCAACACAATCACAATGATCAACACTCACTTGACTAACACTATCCTATTGACCCTTGATCTTCTTGATCAATCACACAAGCCCAATGGCTTCAAGAGATATTTACTATCTCTATAAGATCACAATGATCTTCACTCACATTCTCACAAAATAAAAATGATCTTGATGTATGCTATGATACAACAAGGATGTAACAAATGTTACAAGAAACCTAACAACTACTACAACTCTTGTATCTTCTAGGATACCTTGAGTTCTTCTCTTGCACTTGAAGAGGAATGACAACACCTTGTATCAACTTGGATACTTTGTGTTCTTCTCTTTCTATTGAAGAGGAATGAAGAGGATCTCTAAGTTGGATGATTGGATCATTCTTGAACAAAAGAAAAACTAAACTAAATGATCAAGAAAAGAAAATGGTGTGAGGGATTTAAACTTAGAAGTTTCTGTGTGAAAAAGGGTGAAGAAAATATGTGAAGTGGGCCAGAAAAAATCTGGCCGTTACAGAGGGATGGCTCCACTAAATCACCGACGGCTCCACTAAATTTAGTGGAACCGTGGAGCCGTGTCAGACAAAGACGCTCCATTTTTTTGTCTTTTCTGGTGAAAACTTATTTGGGGAAGTTTGGAGCTGATTTTGGGGGGGAAAATAGCTGTTATGTATTTTAAACTTATTTTTCCATTAAAACATTTCTTAATTATTCAAAAATAATTTGTAAAGTATATTTTTGAAGAAATGTTTTGTCACAAAAAAATGTGAAGTCTTAAATCCAAATTTACTTCTTTGATCATTAGTGAAGTTGTAAATTTGTTCTAGAGTGATTTGTGTAGAAACGGGATCTTCCGATTAAAAACTTGTTTACGTTAATTTTAACGTAACGTGATTTCACATTTTGTCATCCTCAAAATGTGAAGTTATCGAAAGATAGAAATAACGTTTTTAGAACATTATTTGCATCAACAGGAACATGTATCCACAAAGCTTGAACAATGAAACTTTTATGTCTTTTAAAGCCTTTCCACACATGACTAACAAATGATGCAAGCCTTTAGTATCGGGCTTAGTGGTGGATTAGAGGTTTGTTTTGACTTGATTGGGCTTAATATATGTATAATTAATCTATACTACTTATAATGGAAGAATGGTCAAAGTGAAAAAGTGGAAAACTGAATTTTGCCCTTGCTTCTTCAATACATTCTTCCTTCATACGCTTCTTCTTGAATCTCAATGTGAGAGAAATTTATACACGGCTGAAACTATTTATGGCAACACAGTTGTACATTAGCACATTCACAACTAACAAACACACACACAAACACTCTCATCTCTTCCGCCACCAAAGCTCCCACCGCCGGATCTCACCACCACCCAATATCACCCATTGCTTGTCGCCACCGTAGAACATGACCAACACAAAACACTAGATGAACCACGGTAGATCACGACCAACATGCTCACCACCGCCGGACCTCATCTACCACAAGTTTTGAGGTATTTTTTTTTTCAGTTTTTGATAAATCTATGACTATTTATCAATTTTTGAAGATCTTTTTTACAGATCTGTTGATTTTATTTGCAGATCTGAGTTTTTATAACATTTTTTGTACTTTTGTTACAGCCGCCACTATAGCCATCGTCGCCGACGCCAGAAAAAGCTGTTACAGTAGTTGACTCGCCCAAAAAAAGTGTTGTCGCCGCTAGTGTTGCCGGAAATTGCTGATGCTTCTGCTGCCGGTTCTGTTGCCGGAATATGTAGGTTTTTCAGGGTTTTTTTTTTTTTCCTTATAAAGTTTTGTAGCTTTTTTAAGTTTTAGAACTTTTTTTTCTCTTTTGTTAGTTTTTGTAGATCTATATTTTGTGACAACTTCTATAGTTGTTTTCAGTCACTGTTGCCGGAATCTTTCCCGTAGCTGCCGAAACTGTCGCTGATGATGCCACCGGGAACTGCTGCTGTTGCGGAAATTCTATGGTTTATTTTTTAAGTTTGTTCATAAATTCTTTTATAATGTTCATGTAAAGATTAGTGTATGCATCTCTGAAATCCCAGCATTGAATTTTTCTAGAGTTTATTGATGGAAGGTTGAATTTGAAGTGCTTTTGCTTTCATCTTCGTTAAGCACTTGAAATAAGGACTCTGTACCTGCTTATGAAAAATTGTTTTTTTTATCTCGAAATAAACTGACAAGCTGAGGCAGTTGGATAACATGACAAATGACATAACCAATTATACACACACGCTCTAATGAGCAAAATTGTTTTTTACAGTTTTAGAGGCTGTTTGGCATTGCTTATTTCTGTAAATTCTGCTTATATCGGGTCAAAATAAACAGTTCCTGTTTCATTTTTAGTAGAGTAATATACTGCATAAATGTTCATGATACCATAATCTGATTCCATAGGTAGTCAAAGAATTGTGTTGGATACATTAGGATTTATGTTGTACTTTGAGAGTCAAAACAATTTGTAGCTGGGGAAAATGTATCGGAGCTTTGGAATATTAAGTTGCTGGTGGCATCGGTATATCACTTTGTATCTAGATTTAGATTTGAGAATGAGTATGCATGTACTATATAGCTTTATTTGGTATGTCAATACGCTTTGTCCAGCAAAGCATAAGAGATGCTTGATATGTGTTTTCTTTCTAATTTAAAAAATGATGGATGCTTGGTTTCGAGGTTGTAGGTTTGGCAGCAAGTAAAGAAGGATAGCAATAAGTTTACACTCATAAAGAAGTGAACGAGATAAAAAATTGCATTAAGTACTTCCGATTGACCTACACTAACATCGTTGAATCGGTAACCTGCTTGACTATCGCCATAACGAATTGAATTAAATTTAAAAAGACACATACCAATATCAATGCGACCCAAAAAATTTCAAAAACTATACATCGTTGCCATTAGGCACGGATGCTCGGCTAGAACTAAAACCAAATATATCGTTAATGGTTATGGTCAAATCAAATAGATATCAAACGGATATTGTGCTAAAAATACAGATCATAAAACTTTTATTATTTTTGTAGCATACATCATTCGTATTAATGATTAATTTTTTTCTCATTTTTTAATGCGTACTTTTTTAAACTGTTGTTTGTTTTTAACGTCTATAAAACTATTCATCTAAAAGATTCTTTACGTATATACTTATTCTTAATCAACCATTACTATATGTGTTACATGTCCGTTTATAACACATTCTCCATCCTGTTCATAGTTTTCAATTTAATCTCGTGAATTTCACGGGTCAAAGAATTTCACTAAATGTTTTATATGTTATTTGATACATGTTAATAATTTTTAGTTGACTTGAATTATCGCACGCTACAACCGTTTGCAATTACATTTTGATCTTTTCACGTTCTATTTTGAACATTACACGAAACACTTACCGCAATATCGCATATCGTTAATTGTCTGCCGCTAGGAATTTCCGTTGCTATGCACGGGTACTCGCCTAGTATATATTAAATGGTCAAAAGATGGGTCAGGTTTAACTTTTTCATTGTGCCGGTTCATCAACAATTGCAACGTTTTATTTTTTGGTAGTTATACCATATAACGGTATTTTTCAAGAGTTGCAATGGTTGGAGACACCCTTTCATGCACTATATATACAAGATCACAATCCATCAAGAAGGACAATCCAGATTCGTGAGATTCAAGATTTCATTCTTGATTTATTGTTGTATCCTCAAAACAGTCGCACCAATTCGGGCGAAATTCTGTTTTAGAACACTGCTAATTGCAGGCCTCAATCTGTTAGTTATAATCAGAGATATTTGTATTATACAGTTGTATCACGATCAATAAATTCCTAACAAAACTGACATTTCTCCTTGCTCTAAAAACTTGAAAAATACGGAAATCAGAATGTAAGAAATTAAAACCATATATAGTGGAACATATCTATATCTTTGAAGTATTTGAGCGACCACAATTCATTTTCATTAGTTAATAAAACATCTTTAAAAAACAAAGGGTGCGTTTAGTTGGAGTAACCACAAAATGTTTTGTACCTTTTTTTCCGAAAATCTTTCACCTGAAAATTTCTATATCACAAATCATTAAAGAAACCACCTTGGCCTTGTGGCCGAGCACCATATTGTCCTAACTAGAGGTCTCATATTCAAACCTCACTATATACACATCGATAGTGGTGACGGGGATATCCTGGTTTAGAGCTAGTACATCTAAATCAAAGACTCGCCTTACCCGGTCAACCTGAACAAGGAAAATCTTATCCGTTTATCACTTTATCCATTTTAACTTACCAAAAGAAATTACAAAACCTTTTTTTGTGTTTTCCTTGTTTCCTTTATAACCCAAAACCCCCAAATTCTTCGTGCATCTTCCTAACCCAAACCTAGTAATGGAAAATACAATATCATTTAAATGCCTTTTCTAAATTTTCATCCGGATAAAAAGTAAAACCCACCTCCAAATTGCTACAATACTAGAGATAAAAAAAAATTCCAACGAAAGGCACTAACCTTTTATTACTAGTAGTAGAATTATTAACCCTTTTATCGACTATTGATCATCATTTTTTTTCAGTATTTTGGGGTACATACATACTTGGGGTGTGTTTGTTAGAAGTAGCAGTAACAGTGAGCAGTAGTGACAATTTCTGACCCGACATGAAACCCAACCTGAGACCGACACAAAAATTAACAGGTACGAGTTGAGTCTAAATAGGTTTCGGGTCGACCTATCTAACCCCGTTTATTAAACGGGCCAGGTTCGGGTTGGCTATACATTAAACAGGTCACCCGCCAATCTGTTTTAAAAAATAGCCACAGCTCACCGCTCTTTTGTCAAACGACCACTAAAAATCAAAATGTTCATTGATCATCGTTCACCGCTCCAAAAAGCTCCACACCGCTCCGCGCCAAACATACCATTGCTCAAAAGAAAAACAGTACTTGGGCGAGCTTATTTAAAGGCAAAAAGAGCTTTCTTTCGATATTTTTTTTTAGAAAAATTATATATATATATATATTCTTACATTTCTTTTCTATTCATCCTCTTAAAAAAATAAGTGAAAAAAAACTGTAAAAATATATAACAATGTTCTCTTTTATTTATGAGATAGACTAGAATTACATAATTTTTACAAAACAAAATTCACAAAATTATGTGTCATAATGGTTATTAGCTTCAAATATGAAATGATTAAAAAAAAAAACTTACATGACACCTCATTTTCATGACACCACATATTAAATGATATCTCTTTATTTATTACTGGTAGGGTACGTGAGTGTTGCAACGGTTGGTACCAAGTAATAAAATTTCCGACAAAAAATGTTTTTAATTTCATGTTTTTTCTTACAATAACTTTACCAATAGCGAGAACATTGAGTTTGAGTAACTTTAAGAAAAGTGATGCACAATATCAAAATAATTTATATAAAAACTATAGCATTGTGGCGTGATGTTGCATCCATAAAGAGACGGTACTCGGTAATGTTATGGGGTTATGGTCAAATTAGTTGATAGTGGCCCATAGTTGCAAGTAACTAAAAACATTTTCATTGCATATATACGTAATAATCTACATTCTACACCCTCCTATTAAGTAAATAAAAAATATATTTTTCTAAAAAAAAGTGCCATAACAAGCTTTAAAAAGAATTATATTTATGTTAAGAAAAAGTAGTTTTATCCACTCTTGGAGATCTCTAGTGACGAATCAAGCATGCTTGTGTATCCCATCATGTAGACGAGCATTTAAGAAAGATGTTTTGACATCCGTAAGCCATATCTCATAATCATAGTATGTAACAATGGCAAAAAGTAATTTTAGGCGAAACAATGATAAGAAAATTTATTTGAACTTTTCTCTATATAGTAAAACATTTAAAAAATATATATATGGTGTGGAAAACTAGAAGGGGGGTTGAATAGTTTTTGCCGTTTCTTTTGTTTAATTTGTTAGTTATAGGTAAACATTCACAAATTAAGTTATCACACAATATAAACTAGAGATAAAGAGATGAAAGATCAAACCACATAACACAAGTGTTTATAGTGGTTCGGTTTGCAAGAGATCCTTATCCTTGCCCTACTCCACTTCCTCGAGTTGCTTACTCGAGAGATATCTTTCACTAAGAAACAAACTCCCTTCAAGGTGGAGAAAACCTTTACACGTCGCTTACTTCCTTTTCCGGTACTAAGCTAAACACCGGGTTCTTTTCACAAGGTAGAACCAACCTGACGTCGCCTACTTACTTTACCGACACTAAGCTAGATGTCGAGTTCTTTACACGGGTACAACCACTCCCTACACTCTTTGTACTTTAAGGACTAAAGTACTAACCACACTTACTGATCTAACTGATACAAATGATAAGAAACACTTAAAGTGTTTACACAGAACCTATACTACAACTTCACAACAGTCTGCTTGTTTGAAGCTTGTATACTTGATCTTCTTTGCTACAAAAGAAACATCAATATATATATATATATAACTACTGTGGTTAGTAACTAAAGTGAATGTATGTGTTTTCTTTTCTAAGTGATGCCAAGATCAAATGCCAAGCCTGCTATTTATAGGCAAGCAAGGAAAGGCTCCCACGGATCCGGCGGATCCCTCAGAAGGGATCCGTCCTTGTATGGACTTGGATCCGTGGGATGGTGACAGCTATGGATTAGTTGTCTCTTAGTTGTATCTTACCATATCATCCAAGATCTTCAAATGTCAACTATGTTGCTTGCATATCTAACCAAGATATCACACAATCTTACCAAGATTGTATTTGTGATGTATACCATGATATCACTTAGTAACTTTTAAACTAAAGTTTCCATTAAAGGAAATACTCATGTATATGTAATATAATGTTAGTGATCATGTTATATAAAAGGTGTGTTTGAAAAAGTCTTTAACTAGTATTTATAATTTGCTTAAGGAATATACTTTGTGTTTGTCATGAACAAAACATTAAGCAAAGATCGTAAAATATAAATAACGTTTTTAGTACGATATTTGTATTAACAATCTCCCCCTTTTTGTTGATGACAAAACACAAATTATATTTTTAAGCAAATAAGTAAATATAGTTTAAATCCCTTTTTAAAAATATAGATTAAGTTTTTAGTTATTCAAATTTCGATTACTATTATAAAATAGCTTAGTATGAACTAATTATGAACTAATTATGCAAACTTAATCCTTTTTCCTTTCTCCCCCTTTTTGTCGAAACAAAAAGAAGAGGTGCGTGGCGGAATGCGATTTTGAGAACTTGAAAAGCTCCCCCTTGTTTTATACTCCCCCTAAATGGAGTAATGATGCATGAATCTACAAAACAAACGGTTAGTATATGAGATGCTTATGAGATGCTCCCCCTCGATGTATACTCCTCACTTCTCGAGTACCAACGTATACTATTGAAGGGTATGATATGCTGTAAATGAAGTGTTAGTTATGAAATGACTTCAATGAAGAAGTAGAAGTGTACTTCCAAACAAGCCTTTCAATATGTTTGACTTTATATGCAAGATATAATGTATGCAATATAGGAATGTTAGTTCACATGATAATGATAATATGCAATATGTTGATCACTCATTTAGCATAAATCATCACATTTATAGATATTATAAATTTTGTGATAAAAGTCACAATTACGAAATAATGTTACAGATATAATAATACAGATATATCCTAGAAATAAATAAAGAGTTCTAAAACAAATGCCTATGATGAGGATATGAGTTGAGGTTAATGCTAGTGTTGGTGTTAGTTTATTAGTGAAAGGGGTGATGGAAGGTGGTGGTTTTTAAAGAATGCAATGAATTCAGAAACTCTAATGTATAGCAAATGCTATAAAAGGTATCGAAGATGGTTACGGTTATGATATTATCATTTACTAAAGATGATGAATCGTACCATGAATGGAGTGAAGATAGTGATTACTTAGGAATTGTAAATTTCAAATGTAATAATTAGAAATACTAGATACCTATATGTAGATGAAAATGACATCATATGCTGAGAGAGTAAGTTGGAATGAAGGTTCTGTTTGTACTTACAGTGACGTGCTTGATATGAATTAAGAATGAAAATCATGAGATCCTATGATTGTGTTCAAGGTACTTAAGATGAATTTGTGAGATGAAAATTCTAGACTCGTTGGTTATGAGAAGGTTGTTTGGTTTCTAAATGGTAAAAAAAAACTGAACTTGGTACCTACGGATTTGGCGGATCCAAAATTTTGGTTCCGTCTTTATAGTCTTTTGGTTCCGTGTGATAAAAAATTGATTTGGTCAATTTTTGTTGATTTGATCTAATGAAGGTTCAAGCTAAGGTTTACTTACAATTATTGAGTTGGTTTTAATAATTCGAATCAAGGTTTTGGTGCAGAACTAAAATGTTGAACTAATAAGGTGTTATGATTATAGTATTGGTTAATCTTAAAGGATGTTTATCTTGTATGCCCAAGTTACTTTTTGTGTCAAAACAAGATATCATATTTTAGAGCAGAATTATATATTGAAAATTTGTTTGTGACGAAAGTCTCAAACATACGATTACACATGAAGGTTCCTAGAGACGATAAAATCTTAAAAGTAATTATTGCGATGATACTACAAACTTCTATTTTGCTTGTTTTGATGATGACATGATGGAGGCAAGCCATTTAGTTTCTAAGCTACTAATGTCGTAGATGTTTGAAACCATATTGTTGTCATCTTGAGTGTTTGTTTTATCAATCCACATAGATTCATCCAAGTGTTGAAGAGTGGTAATTATGTCATGTGATGGGTCAATTATTAAGCTTGAAGATGGGGATGAGATTCTTTCTTTAGGTGGTGATGATTGTGGTGAGGAGTCAATTATTGTGGAAACACTTGGTGAAGTGACAATTGATGTTGCAATTGTTGTGTTGATAATTGAGGTGATATGGTATTGAGGTTCATGAATCTTTGGATGGAGAGAATGAACTGTCATGGGTCCTAAGTTTTCAAGACTTATTTGTGGAGAAGTGGTTGATGTAAGTTGAAGATCTTCTAATTCTTCAGAATGTGGTTGTGGAGATGTTGATGATGTCCTAAAGAGTTCCATAGGTTTAAGTTTTGGTGAAGATGTTGATAATGCAGACTTCTCAGTTTGTGGTGGAGCGGGAGCGAGTGGTGGTGTGGTTGCTACAGGAGTAATGGTAGAAGGTGATGTTGTTGTATTGAATGAGTTTGTAGTGGATGAATCTGAAGAAGAGTGTATGTTGACTATGGAAGTCACAATAGGGGTTGTTGTGGTGTTTCTGGATCTAACAGGAGAGGTTATATTTCGAAGCGGGTTTGCATACCAATAAGGTCTGACACTAATTCTAGCAGTTCGTCTGTATGGTCTAGACATGTAAACTTTCTGGAGGAGATATGTGAGTTCTGTGGAAGTTTAGTGTGCTATGATCATCTCTAAGGTTCCAATTTATACTTCCTAGTTGTATGAGAATTAGTGTCTGGATTAAATGAGTGTGAATATCTATGACTTGAAACAAGATAAAGTTGTTTGTCCTATTGATAAAGTCAAACCATAGAAATGGAGTTGACATAAGAGTGTGCAGAAGAATGACTCAAAAGGGTTAACTTTGATAGGAGTAAGTGTGTTTCATGGGATAAGTCAAATTATGCAGGAAAGTAATCTCTGAATTTCATAATGATTTCTAATGGTTTGAAACAGAGATAGGTCATATCAAGGAAGTCAATCCATTGAACTTGGGTTGAGTGATTTGTAGTGAGTTTGCAGTAAATACAAGCGGATAGTGGAAAATCTGATGATTTGATATTTCCACGGATTTGACAGATTCCTAAAAAGGGTTCCTTCTTTGTATTGGTTTGGTAACTCATACCTAAAGTTTAAAAATTTAAATTTTGGTGGGAAGTTTTTGTTCCTAAGTTTCTAAGAATTCCTAGATGATTCTAAGATGAATTATGATCAGTTAATAAATCCTAAATGATACTAAACACTAAGATTAAGGAATTGGGATAAGTCGAAAAAGTTTTATAATTTAACTGGGAATCTGCGGATCCAAGTGTTTGCAAATGCGGATCCTTATTTTGCAATCCGCCAAATCCGCAGGATGGCGGTTGGCGGATCCAACGATAAGCCTTGGCGGAACCCTATTTTGGGATCCGCGGGATCCGTAGGCCTAAAACTAAGAAAGTAGACAGAACATATGTCATATTTCGCGTTTTTCGACGAAAACCCGAAAATTCATCTAGACCTTACTTAACATCTAATATGTATATCAAAACAACTAAATATGATAATATTAACACATGATTCCACATAGTTTATTCCATACTTAGAAACTTACCGTTTTTAGGTGTTATGCCAATCATAGGTTTAGACTTGACAAATAGATAACTCCGAGTGTTATCAATCTGCAATAATCAGTTAGTTCATATACACAAAATAAAACTCAACCAAGTATAAAAATAGACCTAATCATTAAACTTCATCATAAAAGATGTTTGAGCCAAACAGTTGCATAAGTTTTGGAAAATTGATAACCATGTGCATTATCATCAGTTAAAGTTGAGCTAGAACACATAAGCATAAAATACTAAACACAAGTCTTAACGAACATAGAAAAATGATCATATAGGATCTAAAGAACAACGGTTCCAGACGTTCATTTATTCTCGCTTTTCATTCAATATTTTGAGTATCTTCTTTTGACCCTTTCGGAGTTTCATCATCCATCGTCCTGCACATTTTAGAACTCCCTTTGTTTGTCGGCTTTCTTCAGATTCATTGTTGAGAGATGGAAGTTGACTTAAGTAATCTAATAGAGGAAGTTTTGAGTTAGGTAATCCATCTTCGTCACTAGCTGATGATGATGATGAAGATGAAGATGAGAGACAAGCTCGTTTCCCTTTTCCTACTTTCACTCTATGGTCACTAAGAGGGACAAAGGTGTGTTTGATTTCGGGGTAATCTGGGACAAAGCCAACTGAATTTGGAGGGATAGGAATGGAAGCTTTGAACAAACGAGTGAGTAGCATTCCATATGGTAATGTGGTTTTCCCTAGGACACGTATATCAACCATTCTTTTGGCGATATAGTAAGCAAGATTGAATTTTTGATGAGTTGAGATACAATAGAGCATATAGCATAATCCAGCATTCACGTGATCTTTGTTTCCAATAGTACTAATGACATTAGCTCTTAGAATTTCTTCGAGTCTTTTGAACTCAGGTTTGAGTTCATTGAGTTCCATAGCAAATGGATCTCGATTGACATCTTTTCCCCGAAGTTTCTTAATTGGATTGGTTCTAGTGTTAAAAAGATGATATCGGATAATTTCTTTAGGAGTTAGAGGAGTGTCGTAAGGGTGTTCTCTTCCTAGATGTGAATTTAGAATGGTTAAGGACCATTTGTCAGAATAGAAGCATGTTCCTTCACTTGGGATGTGTAACACTTCCCCAAAGTGGTCTAAAGGAAAATTGTAGGAATTTTGGTTTATATTGAAGTTGATGCTAAATGATCCATTGTCATCAGAAATAAGTTTTACTGAGGCATAAAATTCGAGAATGAATCGAGGAATGATAGGTTCATCTATGTCGAGAAGTGAATCAAATTGAATGGTGGCCATTTGTTCACGAATGTTTGTTTCTTCTAAAAATGAAGAGTCTATGGTTCTACCCTCATGAACATACCGACTTTCTAAAGATTTGAAAAGTTGGACTTGAGCTTCTGTGAGTCCTTTTGTTTGATGATGTTTGGGTAGGTACCTCCTTGTTTTCTTGTGATCGTAGTTAGTGGCAGGAGGCATGATTTTCCTAGTCATAAGCAATTTAATAGTTTTAGTTACGCTAATACATGAACTGTGGAAAAATATAAAAGTGTGTGCCTATATGGGGACAATGTGAAGGTGAGGTTATCTTGACTCCTTTTGATGCAAGAAAAATTAGTTTAAGCAAGTTTTGTTTACAAATGAAAGATAACCCAAACATTCCTATTTCAATGTAGCTACTGTTGAATGTACCCGAAAATACATATTAATTATGTATTCCCTTTAGCATTCAAGAGTCATTATGCAAGCGAAGTCTAAGAAATTTTGTTCTATGATGTTTGAAAAATATGTTTTGTGACAAAACACTTTATACCCCAAACATTTCTGTTTGACGTTTTCTTAGATTTTGTATTAGCAATGTTTCTAATTTTGAAAAGACTTCTTATGGGGTTCTTGTTTAAAGAGTTTAAACAAAATGTAACTCCTATTAATTTTTGACAAAAGACTTGACTGTAATGTCTTAATTAAGAGTAGTAATGTTTGAAATTTATTTTACCTAGTTAAGGGTTTCTACCAAAAAGAATTGTTTTAGAAGATATGAACAGAGGTTTGTTTTATTGAGTTTGTTAAAGAGTTTAACAACATGGAATTCCTATTCAACTTTTGATAAAGCAAACATCTGTAGTGTATGAATAATAATAAACCCTAATTGAAATGAATTGGTGAACTTACAGTGAGTGATTAAGCACGAATATGAGATGAAGGGCTTAGTTTTTGATTTAGGGATGGTGAGAGTCGACTATGAATTGATATTGAGTGTTTTAATTAGGTGTGTAGGGCAGTAAGGAGTGTTTGGTAACTCACAGACGGATTTGGCAATTCACGGATTCGGCGGATCCTTAAAAAGGGTTCCGCCCTTGTTGTCAATTGGATCCGCAGGATCAGAATAAGGTTGTGGTATTTTTGTTTTTGGTTAAATTAAGATTTGGACGAATGTTTTGATTATTTCTAAATATTAGTATGTTTTTATAAGGAACGGAGATTTCTTACTTGAGATGTTTGTAAGAAGATTTAATCCTTTGAGAGATTTTCTTAATACAGCATATTGTATTTCACTGTTCAAAACAGTCGAGCAAAGTAATTGTTAAGATGAATGATTGCAAGGTTGACTAAACAGGAGAGAATTGGTAATAGAAACTAAAGACATAAACTACGGGTATTTTCTTCACTCTTCTCCTTAACTTGTTTAAGGAATGTTCGTTTCTTAGTGATTTGTGGTACAATGTCTTACATTGGCACACAGCATGTTTAGAGATCTATTGATTTCATTATTAATGATCTAAGAATAATAGTTATACACAAGGTTTGGTGTTCTACTAATGTATTGCTATTTTTAAGGTTATCCAAAGAATTAACTATTTTGATCCTTAATGCAAAATGATTTTTATCCCAAATTTTCACGATTGAGTGAAAACAATTTCCTAGTTGTTTGGTACTTGAAGTTTTACTTATCATGCATGATTTTTGGTCATAGCATATCTTGATAAGGAGATGAGTTTTTACTAAGTTTTAGTTAAAGCTAGAGTATATGAAAATATGTTTTTCCTATATGTTCAAATTTAAATTAGATACTTTTGATTTATGCTCTAGAGTTATCAATCATACTTAGATTCTAGAGAAAAAAAAAAAAAAAAAAAAAAAAAAAAAAAAAAAAACTGAATTATTTGAATCTCAATGTTTTCAAATGGATTGGATTATTACACACAATATTGTTTAAACCTATGTATTATTGTTATGAGTTATGAAGATATAAACCTTTATAATATGGTGAGATTATCCTAAAATTAATTTTCTTCCAAGTTCTTTTTAAGGTTATTAAGTTAGAACTCACTTAGGAACATTCATGGATGTAATAATCACAAATGTGTTGATTAATTCTTATCTTGGTCAGAGTTCTTGCAAGTTTTAAGAACTTATCCATTTATGGGTATTTCCTAAGTGTTGAGATATAACACAAGGATATGAGACAACATTTGTCTTGGGGTGTTATATCCAGTTATAGCAAAGGTTTTAAAACCTTTTCCTAGTAATTATCCTATCTTATACACATGTAATTTTAATTATTACATAGGTATTAATAATTAATTATACTTCAAAGAAATAGTTATGAAATCATAAATCATCTATGAGTAGAGTTATGAGAGTTCATACCTTTTTGATGATTAATACCAAAAGTGCTATTTATCCAGATGAGCACTTTAGTGATTAGAGAAGATACCTTTGTATTTATCAATGTATCTTGGGATTGAGTAAGATCATAAAGACCAAACTCTTTTAAGCATACCTAAAGAAAACTTGAGTGTTTGATCCCCAATATTTCATGGGTCCTTTTTGGGTTAAATAACATATTACCATGGTTCACTAATATCTCCGAAATAGTCAAATGGTATTTGTTTACTAAGCTCATTTCCTATGTATGATTTTACTGTTGTCTTAACTACATCCCTGTCTTTGATCGTTTTTGAATTAGTTTTAT
Organism: Artemisia tridentata subsp. tridentata; assembly: GCA_021014915.2. Classification (NCBI taxonomy): domain Eukaryota; kingdom Viridiplantae; phylum Streptophyta; class Magnoliopsida; order Asterales; family Asteraceae; genus Artemisia; species Artemisia tridentata. The sequence continues at coordinate 219,269,986 of CP139503.1, forward strand.
TTGAATATTGATTTTTCAATTTTTCTACTGCACTCACGGATCCTTTGTTTATACTACGCGGATCCAAAGTTTTGGATCCGTGGGATCCGTGGCTTACCAACTCAGTTGGTGTGTTATGATTTTCATTTATCGTTTCAAATCACTTAAATGATTATTTTTCATAAAATCAGGCTTGAAGCTACCATGAGATGACTTAAGAATTCTCATAGTATCATCTGCACAGTTTATGTGTTTATTGAATCTTTGAAACTTGAGATTTTGTTTTATGTATTTGCTTAGTGTGAGTTTATGTGACACTGATTTAAGTTCTATTTCTTGACATGATGCACAACATTCAGTTTTCACTTTTTCTTCTAAGTTTTTAACTTTTTCTTACAGCTTATGTATTTTATTCATTAAGTATTCCTCTTTGGTTTTAAAGATCTTATTTTCACTTATGACGTTTATAATGAATTTACTTAATCTATTGTATTCTATATTTAATGTGTCGTAGTTTTTAAATATATATGAAGAGTCAGAGGATACCTTTTCCGTACTATCCACTTTGTTGTCTTTAGACATATCTTCACTGTTGAAAACTAGTGCTAGAAGCTATCAACTCCTCTTTGTCTTTAGGTAACTCCGAGTCTTTTTCCATTATTGCTAGATGAGCTTTGAGATATCTTATGAGTTCGTCTAATGTCATCCTTGAATGATCCTTAGAATCTTCAATATTAGTTGCTATAACTATCCACTTTGGGTCAAGATCTTTCCTGTCAAAATACTTACTAGAAATGGATTTATCAAGAGCTTTAGGTGAAATATTAGCTAAAGTACTATCAAGATCTAAGTCTTTTGACATTACAAGAAAAATGGTTTTTCCAAACTATAAAAACTGTTTTTGCTGACTGGTGATCTTTGCAAGGATTTTCCCTTCTTTAAAGTTTTCAAAATCGATTTGATCGTTTCAAGTTTAAAATACAGTTTATTTTAAAAGTCTTGAGTAACGTAGCTCTGATGCCAATTGTGGAAAACTAGAAGGGGGGTTGAATAGTTTTTGCCGTTTCTTTTGTTTAATTTGTTAGTTATAGGTAAACATTCACAAATTAAGTTATCACACAATATAAACTAGAGATAAAGAGATGAAAGATCAAACCACATAACACAAGTGTTTATAGTGGTTCGGTTTGCAAGAGATCCTTATCCTTGCCCTACTCCACTTCCTCGAGTTGCTTACTCGAGAGATATCTTTCACTAAGAAACAAACTCCCTTCAAGGTGGAGAAAACCTTTACACGTCGCTTACTTCCTTTTCCGGTACTAAGCTAAACACCGGGTTCTTTTCACAAGGTAGAACCAACCTGACGTCGCCTACTTACTTTACCGACACTAAGCTAGATGTCGAGTTCTTTACACAGGTACAACCACTCCCTACACTCTTTGTACTTTAAGGACTAAAGTACTAACCACACTTACTGATCTAACTGATACAAATGATAAGAAACACTTAAAGTGTTTACACAGAACCTATACTACAACTTCACAACAGTCTGCTTGTTTGAAGCTTGTATACTTGATCTTCTTTGCTACAAAAGAAACATCAATATATATATATATAACTACTGTGGTTAGTAACTAAAGTGAATGTATGTGTTTTCTTTTCTAAGTGATGCCAAGATCAAATGCCAAGCCTGCTATTTATAGGCAAGCAAGGAAAGGCTCCCACGGATCCGGCGGATCCCTCAGAAGGGATCCGTCCTTGTATGGACTTGGATCCGTGGGATGGTGACAGCTATGGATTAGTTGTCTCTTAGTTGTATCTTACCATATCATCCAAGATCTTCAAATGTCAACTATGTTGCTTGCATATCTAACCAAGATATCACACAATCTTACCAAGATTGTATTTGTGATGTATACCATGATATCACTTAGTAACTTTTAAACTAAAGTTTCCATTAAAGGAAATACTCATGTATATGTAATATAATGTTAGTGATCATGTTATATAAAAGGTGTGTTTGAAAAAGTCTTTAACTAGTATTTATAATTTGCTTAAGGAATATACTTTGTGTTTGTCATGAACAAAACATTAAGCAAAGATCGTAAAATATAAATAACGTTTTTAGTACGATATTTGTATTAACATATGGTGTTGGTTTGCTTGGCGCATGGATTGTATGTAAAGGTGTTATTACATGAACTGATTCATATATGCATTCAAACCAGTGCGTTTAGTTGAAGAAAAAATTATTTTGTTTTCTATCTTTAGTTTTGTAAAAATTTGGAAGGGAAATTTATCTCCACAAAACACTTGAAAATATAGAAAACGCGTTTAGTTGATGTTTGTATTTTTTATTTTGAAGAAGAGGAAGGAGGGTAGTGGGTTACAAAGGAAAACAAGGAAAACAACTAAAATTTGTTTTGTAATTTTTCTTGTTAAGTTAGGAAATAGGGGATTTTGTGTTTTGCAAAACATTTTGTTGGAAAACGCCGATTTGAACGCGATCTCTATTTTCCTTGTTTTCCCTCAACTAAACGCACCCAAGTTTTACCTGTGACTGATCCCACATAGGTGGAAGGTAAAAAAGGATTGAGAGGATGTCAATTGTTTGAAAGTCGGAGTTTGTGACTGATCCCTCATCGACCAGAGGATGTAAAAGGAGGAGTAGGTGAGGTGTATAAAACAAGGGGTTGGGGTACGGTATAAAGCCGCTTTGCGCTTGGGGCAATGATGCAGCTGATGAGGTAATAACCAAAGGCGCATCAATTGCTGGTTGAAAACTATTTCCAAACCCCCTCGTTGGCTTTGGCCATCGAGAATTTTTGGAAAGTCTCCCTTTTATTAGGGCAAAGTCCTACAAGTTTTAGTCAAAATTTTAGTTTCTTATCATAGTTAGTCAAAACAATAGAAGCAATATTTGTATCTTCAAATCAATTGCTATGAAATTGAACGAGTGGAGTGATAAAAAGTCCATGTTTGCGCTTTATGCAGTTAGGTCTTATCAAATAAGCAAAGTGATAATGTGACAAACATTCAGCTCGAAGCTGGGTTTCGAGGGGATGTGAGAAACATTGTGGTCACATATAAAATATATTTTGTATACTGTGTACACTACTAGTGGTGCCTATAACGTGCGGGTAACAACTGAACCGAGCGCTGTAAGTGATTAGCCTAACTGTTGTTCCTGAAGGTTCCTATATTCAATTTGATGCGAGACTTGAGATCCAACTGGCCAAAGAACATAAAACACTTGCCATAAATCTTGCAGACTAAACAAGTCAAATCAGAAGTCTGAAATATCAAATTTTCTCGTACAGGAAAGTTGTTCGTGTACCAAAGATGAACAAGCATATAACAAAAGCCAACGTTCGTGGTTACAGATTGAATAAACGGAAGACAAACTATTGACGCCATAAACCATATTATATGTGAACCTGGTTGCTACAAAATGGAATAAACGAAAGGCATACATATTACAATCATACCATATTTTAACGCTATCTAAATTGTCAAGTAAGATCACAAGCTTATTACACCAATAATACATTACCTAACAAAGTTTCATACATCAATAATAGCCTAACTACTTATTATTCCACAACCCCTAGACATGTTATATAATAACAAATCCGAAATCCCTCGATTTCTTATACTACAACGTCAATGTACGCAAGTATGTAAAATATAGTTCTCAAATGGAAGAGCAGGCAACATACAACAACGTAACTGAGGCAGTCCAACAAAAACAAAGCTGAACTGTCTACTCACAACAAAACCAAAAGCATTATCCAAGTAATGAAGCAAAAGCACCATCCATAGACAGTTAAGAAATTATCAGCAAAATTAAAAACCATCAATACATACATGTTAATAACTTAATATCAGATAGCATAATGTGGATGAAAGGTTTACTGCAGCGTGTTCAAATAACCAGTTTTCACTAGTTTTTGCAGTCATTTTCCAAAACACAAAATCTACTATCTTTATTAGTACTCGGCACTTTTCATACTAACTAATAGATTCCTTAATCAAATGCATCGAAATCTCCAGAATCACCAACCTTTTGAGCTTTTGATCATCCCGCTTCTTCTTGGACAACTATTTAGATATTAAAATTGAGGTAAAGAATGCGCTATACATGTATCATACCTTTTCGCTTTATGAAGGTAAATGTTCCTCCTTGTCAATGAGAGGGTGATGCTTTCAACAACGAACTCAAGTCACTAAAGCACTTTTTGGCTTTGGAAGAGGACGACAACACAATCTGAATGTTAGTTATGCCATCATCTTCTTGTTGGAGTAGCTTTTCATATGTAAACTGGGAGATGGATACCAGTTAATGTAACAGAATTAAATAATCTATACTTGATTACAGCGATACATAATCAAAACTGTGTTAAAGTGATGCAAGTGAAGTAAGTGGCAAAAGACATCCAATAAAGGGTAATTAACATTTCATCAAATGAAGTGCATATGATTCTTACCTTGACAATATGGCTCCATTCTTCAAAATTAGTACTAGGAAAGCTCGATTTTAGAATTAGAGATTGAGGACGGCAACACCAAAGTATAGCTTCCAGGACAGCTACATAAACCGGTACTTCTACCATGATGCATGGTTCTAGCTCAATGTACTTGAGTTTATAAGGCGCCGACTGAATCACCTTTAGTTCCTCAACATCATCAATAAGATACTATATAGAAGACAATTAGTAATTGTAACACCCCGACCCGACAAGGGTAAAGATATCACAAATATATGGTTTCATATCAGAATAACATAGCATCCATAAATCAAAATAGCGGAAGACTTAATATAACCAAACAGAGTAAGTCAACATGACTTATACCAAAAGTAAGACAGAAAATAAATGAAGTACATAACAATATCCAAATGCCCAACGCTGGCATAACAATAAGCTAACTAAGACAAAGCTTCACTCAGGTGCACTCTTCCCAAAAGCCATACCCCAGCTCCTAGCTTAAATACCTGCCGCGGGAAAAGAAACGCGGCTGAGCTACACGAGCTCATTGAACAGATATAACGGTAACAAACAGTAATAATGGAATAGGGAAATGAAAGAAACCGTACATGATATAACAATAGTTAGGAAAGAATATGAAAGTTATGCAGAGATATCAGAAAGTAAGGAACAGTACAATGGATAATGATGAAGGTAGACAGAAATCCCATCCCAAGCCCAAAACATAGCAAGTCCAGTATCATGTTATAGGGTATCAGTAATGAAATGTAAAGGTCATAAGTCTATAAGGTGCAGGAAAACAGAAATCCTCTACGAGCCCAGAAACAGTAATCAGTAATCAGTATCATAACACCATGCAGAGAGAAGTCCTCTCACTAATCCCAGAAATCAGATAATGGAGTAGCTAGCTCCCAGAGTGTGAAAGACGTGTATCGCACACACCATCAGTCACCAGAAATCAGAAATCAGTAATCAGTAATCAGTAATCAGAACAGTTCTAGGATGCATCCATACGCCCCTGGTGGCCATAAACCTCCCAACACACCAAATAAAATACAGAAAAGGGACGAAACAGGTCATCACTCTCCTGCCCTAGAGTCATGCTATCGGTGCATCAATGACATGGTCATGAAACCCTCATGACTAGTTATGGCTCGTAGTATCAAACTGTGGGTCAAGGTCAAGTATCATGTATCCAGTATTTAATTTAGTTTCATAAGTCAATTTCCATTTCAGAATATCAGAGTTCATAATCAGAGGTTCATACCATAAAGGTTCAATATCAGAAATGTCATATATCAGAAATGTTTAATATCAGAAAGGTTCATAACAGAAAGGTCATGTATCAGAAAGGTTCAGTATCAAAAGGATTCAGTACTATAAAGGTCATGTCAAAGGTTCATAATATCATGAAAGAAACAAGAAAGGTTCACAGAATCAAAGAACATGGCAGTGAATCAGAAATCAGAAATGAGACGAAGGCACCTTACTAAAGAAGGGCAGAATATCTGTACCTTAATAACCAAGCAAGCAACAGAAATAGCAAACACAGAAAAGAGTCAAGACCTCTCCTTCTTGGCACCTAGAGGAGTAAAGACAGAATTACTAATGATCCCACTTTCCATATTAAGTAGCTTTCTATTTTTAGCAGGTTTCCATTTTTAGAAAGTTTCCTTATTTAGTAAGTTTCCATAATTAGCAGGTTTCTATAATTAGCAAGATGATAACTTAGTTAAGTCATTAATTTGATATCATTATGGTATTAGGGTTGATTTTAGCAAGTTACGAAAGTCTAGGGTTAAATATGACAAGTTTACATAGTTTAGGGTTTTAATTGTAAATATATCCAGTTAAGGGTCTAAAATGAAAATATCATAAGTTACTCATTTAAATACATCATTTATTCAGAATTACTTCTTTGATCCATAAGATTTCATATTTTACACTTTACACCCTTTATTTATCAAAGTTACCAAAATAAACCTTAAAGTTACATAATTTACAATTTAACCCTCATTATATCCTTAATTACACTACTAATCCTTATATTTAATCATTTACAGAATATACCTTCCAGATTAATGTATGGTACGAAATAACCCTTTAGTTTCACTTAATTACACATTTAGTCCCCTTAGTTTACAAGACTTATATTTTAAATCATAAATTCATAACAATTACATATTAGGCCATTAAATTACCAAAATTACACATTACCCCTTGAATATAATCTATTACTCAAAACAACCTTAAATTTCCAGAAATTACATTTTTAGTCCCTTGATTTAAATTAATTTCAATTCGGAAATATAATTATATATATTTACTCTTTAAACCTCTTAATTTCAAAACTAACACACATGGCCCTTATTTTATATTTTTACATGATTAGTCCCTGATTATAACACCTTACAAAAATATCCCATGAGTTTTAAAATTTACAAAACACCCCCTTATATTTTTTTATTCACAAATCGGTAATTAACAAAATAACACAAAACCTTAATATCAATTCCAAATCATTACCCCATGACTACTAACAACCTTAAACAATCATTAATAACCAGATTTCATGTCATGTACCCTAACCCTAATCGATTTCATTAGGGTTTCATTTTATTTTCTTTCTTTTCTTTAATTTCCAATAAATCCGGTTATACAATTAATCCACCACGACATTTTTAGGCTTCTAAAACTTGAACCAATATTTTTCCCAGATTATATGGATCGTATAGAGCTCAAGAAAATTTAGCCTCACACCCAAAAAATTCGTACACAATTATTTAGAGTTTTAGCACGTTTTTAAGATTTAATTCTCAAATAATTCGAAGTGCATGCATGGTTCGATTCTATTACTTTATTTAGACCTTATATGATGCAAGAGGTGTGAGAAAAATACCAGACAAGATTTAGGACGTATAGAACAGGTTGCACGAATTTAGTTCTCTCGGCTAGAATAAAAAACGACACCAAAATTCTCCACGAGCACAAACGCGATCAATAAACCTTGGAATCATTTTTCACAGATCATACATGATGTGAGGAACACAAAAAAAATGGAGAATGAATTTTACATGGATCGAATGAATTAAATTGGAATTTTTACCTTTCGAGTGATCTAGAACAAGAAATTCGACAATAATTAATCTCGGCCTCCACAAATCGAAACACTATTTTTCTAGGCTTCTTGGGACGTGTAAGAAAACAGGAAAATTATACTTGGACCTCAGAAAATTTGTATGAATGAATGGTGATTTTTTTGGTGTTTTTGATTCTCGGCAAAGGAAAATAAGGAAGAAAAAGATATATAAAATATATAGAGTTGATTGAGCCGAGATTTGGGGAGGGGAGGGACTTGAGAATCGGCCAAAATAGGTAACAAACCAGAAATTTTATTGTGATTGAATCCTTCCTAATTTACTTGATGTTTATCCTTATTATATATATTTTAATTAATTTAAATAACTTATATATATATATAAATTTCGGTTTTTGTGTGTTTTTAAGGTGCCAAAACATTTTTATGTTATGTACAATTATTTAAATGGTGCCTTGTAATTATTTCATGTCATATATAATTTAATTACAAAGGTTTTGTAATTATTTAGGCACTTATATAAGCTTTAATTAAGTTTTAAAGTAGCAGGGGCAATTTGGTCATTTTAAATGTTCTAGATTTTCAGGTATTATAGTAATTACAAGTGTGTGTAGGGAGTAAGTAAAAACACATAATTGACACATCAAATAAATGAATTTGGGTAAATACATTTACCTGAAAAGCGCTAATACACAGCTTTTGTAACACCCCAACCCGACAAGGGTAAAGATATCACAATAATGGTTTCATATCAGATCAAAACAAAGCATACATCTATAGTAATACAAGAATTCTCAAAGATCACAAATGAAATACAGAAACTACAAGGTTACAATGAAACTTCCAATAAACACTAAGTCCAAAATAATAATAACTTCTAATCACTTCTAAATCCAAAAATAGCTATCAAGTCTTCTAAGTCCAAGGTACTCTCCACTCATTCTCAGCTTCCTACTAAAACCTGCCGCAGGAAAAGAAATGCGGCTGAGCTACGAGAGCTCAGTGAACAGATATAACGATAACAACAGTAATAGAGAATAGTACAAAATAACAGAAACAAAGGTCAAACAGATATAATATGGTTCGAGGGATAAGTCAATGAATAAGTATAAAGGAAGGAGAAAAGGGATAGTAATCCACCACGAGCCCAGAAAAAGATTATACCATATCGTAACCATAAAACTTCAAATCATATAGAGGGGAGACCTCTCAGATAATCAGATAATATGAGGGGTGTCCTCATTCTTCAAATGGAGTAGCTAGCTCCCAGATATATGTGAAAGACGTGTATCGCACACACCATCAGTCACCAGATATATATATATATATATATATATATATATATATATATATATATATATATATATATATATATATATATATATATATATATATATATATAACAGTAAACAGTAACAGATAACAGAAATCAGATCAGATCTAGGATGCATCTATACGCCCCAGGTGGCCAGAGTCTACCAATACACACCAGATAAAATAAAGTCAGGGACGGGACAGGTCATCACTCTCCTGCCCTAGAGTCATGCCATCGGTGCATCAATGACATGGACATGAAACCCTCATGCCTAGTGATTGGCTCGGGTCTCAAACTGTGGGTCATGGTCAATATCAGGTCAGAAATCATAGTATTATATCAGAAGGTTCATAGCATAATGGTCCATGTCAAATGTTTCAGAAGTAAACATTAAAGGTTCAGAATCAGATAGGTTCGTATCAAGTTTTATCAGATCAGATGCATATCAAGGTGAAAATCAAGTTTCAGAACAAGAGACCATAGTAAGGTTCAGATCAAAAGTTCATTTCAAAAGTTTTCTATCAAAAGTCCATTTTAAACAATCTTTTATTCATGATTTTCATAAAATGATCCTTTAAAGTGGTTTTCATAAAAATAACCTTTCAAAACGGTTTTTATAAAGATAGTCTTCAAAATATAGTTTTCATAACAGTTAGTAACACTTTATATAAAAATAGTCTCGCATCATTTATAAACATCTTTTTTAAAGTGGTTTTTCTCAAAACATTTCCATGGTATAATTAAAAGGTTTTCATAACATAGATTCATATCAGAGGTCATATCAAATGGAATCAATAGAGGAGGTTCAAGCAAAGGGAATCATAGCAATGGCATCAGATCAGAAACTAACGGATCAGAATATGAAAGAGATCATGAGAAACCTTATAAGGAAGGTCAGAATATATGTACCTTATACCGCAAATGAAAACACAACAGAAAATATCAAGGTCGGAAGCAAACTCCATCTTCGGCGAATCTACACGAATTCATGACTAACTTATTAAAAGCTTATTTAATTCAGATTACTTATTTTAGTCGGCTTTCCAGTTTTAGTAACTTTCCATATTTAGTAACTTTCTATTTTTAGCAGGTTTCCAGAATTAGCAGGTATTACAAGTCGTTCATTTTAATCCATAAGTTTCCCATAATTACAGTTCCAATCCTTTAACTTTAACCATTTTACAAGTTAAACCCTTAAGTTATATAAATTACAAATTAAACCTTATTATTAATTAAATTACAAATTAATCCTTACAATATTCATATTTACACATTAAGCCTTCAATTATTCCAAATTACACATCAAGCCCCTTATATTAAGTATTATACGAAACCACCTTCAATTTCCAGAATTTACAAAATAGGTCCCTCAATTTAATTATTTCTAAACCGAATTAAATAATTAACTAATTTATCAAATAAACCTTATACTTACCAATTTTACACAAGGTACCCCCATATTATATTTTTTTTACACATTACCCCAGATCCAAAATGACTTACAAAAATACCCCACAAGTTTCAATAATTACAAAACACACCCTTTTACTTTTAATTTCCAATCGGTAAAACATTTTAATTATCAAAACCTAACCCTAATTATTCCAATCATTACCCAATCATTCATACAACCTTAAAACACATTTATTGATCAGATCCAATCACCAAAACCCTAACCCTAATTCCAATCAATTGGGTTTTTATTTTTTTCTTTATTTTCTTTTAAATCCGGTTCTAAATAAAATTCAATATGGATGATTTAAGCTTTAACAATTACAACTACCATTTTTCCAGAGTTATATGATGCCTATAGAACCCAAATAAAATATGATCTCAGCCCAGAAAAGTCGCATGAACAGATTAGAAATTATTTTCGTTTTTAGGGTTTTAATCCCATTAATTTCCATATGATCAAATGAGCATGCATGATTCGAATCTATCATTTTTCCAGAGTTATATGAGGCATATAGAGTCCAGATAAAATAGGTTTGAAGCCCAGAAAAATCGTATGAGTTACTTTAGATTTTGTTTGCGTTTTGCTACTCATAATTAACACGACTTATTCTAACGTGCATGGATCGATTTATCTATTTTATATGAATCATATACAATGTAAAGAATATAGGAAAAATACCAGATGAAGATTTGAACGAATGAATGAGGCGTATGAGTTTTTGTTCTTCTCGGCTGAACAATTCGACACAAGAAAACTTCCACGAATCAACCTAGCGACCCAATGACCTTAGCACCATTTTTCCTACCCTCCTTGGATGTAGATGAACACTAGAAAAATATACCACAGCCTCCAGAATTTTGTATGGTTTGTGTGTGAATTTTTGTGTGTCGATTTAGGGTTTTGCGATGGGATATATGGTAATAATTATAAAACCGTGTGAGAGGAGTAGGAGAGGGCATGAATTTCGGGAATTTGGTTTAGGGAAATCAATCATACCGATTTACACATTGTTTTCATATTTGTTTTGGGCTTATCTCATTTAAATGATTTATTTAAAATATTAAACATATAGTATAGGTAAATTTTTGGCCCATGCATATTTTGTGTGTAACCTGTATTTTTTTTTTGTATATTGCAAAATGTTGAAATGTTGTAGTAAAAATTACCTTACTTCATATATTGCTCATTACCAAAGGTTTGGGACTTATTTGGTGCTTTATATATATTTTAATTGAATTATAAAGTCTCAGGGGCAATTTGGTCATTTTGCATGCATTTAAATTTTGGGTTTTACAGCTTTAACTCTTTGAATTGAATCTTCTTGTCCAAAAATCGTCTCAGCTTCTTAAACCAAACAGCATCAACATCAACCTTCGGGTGACATTCCATGTGTGCTTTTGACAGGGATACATTTCTTGCTAAAGGACCATAATTACGTGAATCGCCATTGTAATCAAATAAAAGCAAATTGGGGGTATTGATATCAGTTTCGTCCAAATTACATTTCGAGTTTAGGACAAATGTCTTCAATGAATGGTTTGACAACTTCACCTTGTTCCATTGCCATGAAGACACAAAACCAAAGTTATAAGGATGGGAAAGTTTGATAGAAAATTAGTAAGATCGTTTGATGCCAGGGAGGGACACCCGAAATAACGAAATGTTGTTAGTTTTTTGCATGAAGCCAAGTTCATAGATGGAACCCCTCTTCCACCGAAATACACCAAGTCAAGATAATACAGATTTGGAGCGTCGATATATATTTTCTCAACATCATCCTTAAAGTAATTCCAAACTTTTTGAAGATTTTGAAGTCCATAAACAGAGAATGTTTAGAAACCGTGGCAATATTTAACAATCAATATGGCTCATTTATTGGTCAGGCGCTTAATCGCTTCCTCATTTAGCGGGACCCTTTCAAGTTCCAACATCTTCAAATACTTGAACTTAACAACATCAACCAATAAGGATGAAGGCATCTCACATTTAGATACCGTCAAAGATGTTAATGAAGAGGCAGATAAGAGTATGTCAGGCACACGGATACATTGGTAGTGATCGCTTCATATCTGCCCCCAAATTTATATCAATGACCAACACCTTTACACGTTTCATAAGAATTAATCCAAGAGCTCTATTAATCGGGTCTTCTGCTGCACAATCTCTTACTAGTGTAATGAGGTTCAACTTGCGTGCGCTCACATTTTGCTGCCCGCAAAATCTGGATGTGGTATAGGTAACATACTTGAAATATATTTTCCAGAATCTTTTGAATTCTTCATTTCTGAATAAGTCCACGAAATCGTAAAATCTAGTTAAATCGAAATCCAAAATCGGGAAAGAAGCCGTAAGAGCAAACCAGTTCTTAGACTAGACACTCATTCGAACAAGCTCTTTTGGAGACTTTAAAAGTGATAGCATGTGGTGAACAATAAAATCCTGAAATCCGATCCGTAGTACTAATAAATAACTTGAAGAGTTCAGGTAAGCGTCAACTATGGCCTAAAAGCAATGTGAATGTCTTCAGATGCAGTCACATCCCTGTGATTTGATGACGACACGAAAAGGGTGCAAAGTAAAAGGCCTACATATGAGTGTGAAAGTAATGAAGGATCATTTTGATTGTTTTGCTAATCATAACTCACAAGCACAGGTGAGAAAAAGCCATGTTCTTAGCTGAGCATTTCAATGACTTGCATTTCCAGGAACAAATCAGATACCCGTTATCATTCTGGAAAGTAATTAACAAACAACATACCTAACTATAAACAGCGTCACAAATTATCAAAACTTTGATCATTTGTCAAGTAGTAGATTTGTTTGTCCATACCTTGAGTGATTTATGTCGGGATGGAAATCTACGACTTCGTTGAAGCATACTTGAGACGTCGGGAGGTGTTGATGTAAGTATGCATTGATGATTTGTGTTTACAAGTAACTTGCACATTTTACGTTATGTATTACAAGTTACATGTTTGTCATCATTAAAACCGAAGAAATCGTTTAGTTTAAATATCTTAATATTTGCACTAACAGATATGTGGTTAAAAACTCTTCTCACTCTTCTCATTTTAATTTTTCTTCTCATTAACTTAGAAAGTCCAACACCAAATATGATAACGACTCGAATTGATTAAAAAGTTACACATATAAAAAATCTGACGGTTTTTAATTTAAATTGTAAGTTTGCTCTACTAAATCTATACTTTCGCTCAACTAAATTTAAAAGTTATTGGGTATTTGGCATGTGTTAATTTGCGATTGACTCCGCCCTTTATAATATGTAATCGCTTAACAATTTTTACTGCAACAGGAACGGACATTGAACGGTAATGGCATTTTAAATGGTTCCTGATTTTCACAGTCAACCAGTTTTCCGACCAACCGGTTTCCGATTCAACAGGTCAAACAGATTGGACATGTCTTCAAAACAATGGTAATATGATAAAACCATTTTTTATAACTTTTTTGAGACTCAATGCATTAAAATAGGTCTATCCTAGACATTTTCTCTTTAAGTTGTGAATTATTTGAAAATGGATCAATAAAAAGTTTTTCGTGCACATTAATTTTGTGTTTATTGATTTGTGACAGTGATAGAAGAACATTTGAGGTGTTTTAGTTAGCCAGTTTATATACATGTTTTGTGTAATTACGTTGATGTAACGTTCTATTTAATGAAAACAAAAAAATACAAAATTTGAGATTTACTTTAAACTTTTTCGATATAAGATGCTTTTATCATAGTTGTTAAGATCTCAATCCTGATTTTTGAATCTTACGATTTTACGATACTACAAAGCAAAAACGATCTGGATCCTACGTAGGATCTTAGCAAGCTTAAGATCTTACAAGATCCTGATCTTAACCATAGGATCTTAAGATCTAATCCGATTCGATCTTACTTTTCTCGAACCGCAAACTAAAAAACTATAAAGTTATGGATTATGTTTTATATAATTTTAAAAACAACATGTTCATCTTATTAAACATTGAATATTTATTATTTAAGAAAACATTTCCATGAAGCATTCAAATAAATTTGTGTTTATGATATATAATAATTTGTAGATTTAAATAATATTACAAAGACTATTAAGAAAATGACATTATAGTTGGATTTTAGGATCCCGATCCGATCTTACGATTTCGATCTTGCAAAAGTGAAAACGATAATGAGTAGGATCCCGATCTTGAAAACCTTGGCTTTTACAACTTTCAAGTGTTTTTGTACTTTTACAATTTGTGGCTAATTTGATGTCTACTCAATTTGATAGTTGACACTTATTTCACACATACCACACACGGTTTCTGCTTTGCCTCCAAATAATTAGACACTGTTTTTGGTTTCTTGTTGATAATAACATTCTTGCAAATATGCCAAGAAATTAAAGCACTACCTTTCGAAACAATGAGTCATATTGTACATATTATTTGGTGTAAAAGTAAAAAAAAGAAACATATAATATTTGTCAATTTCTTTGTTCTAGATCACTTATTATCTGCCAGGCGCGGCGTAACTTTTGCAAGAAACATGTTTCGTACAAAAAGTTGAAAACTTGATTATACACGCCTGGACCATGCTCCGCGAGCCATGGCTCACTTGCAAGTCGGTCCATGCTTAAGTCTCGCACTTTGGGTTGATGGAAATTTTGCAATCAATCTACCAGATAGTAAACAACCTTCAAGATTAACAACTCCTACCCAATAACCACAGTTCAATTCATGCATATGTAGACCATCAGAAACTCAACTACGTGTTATTTTTCTTATGAAATCTAAAATGAATAGACGGGAGCATAAACCTTTGCAACTAAGTTATAATCTTGTTTGGCCATTTAAATTGTGAACTAATTTGATCGATTCGGTTTAGTATTTATTGAACCAAAAACAACTTGGTTTCACCTCATTGGATTTGGTTTTCAAATGAACGTTAAGACTTAAGGAATTGTCTGGGTAAGAAATATATACAACAGAATGTAGAGAATTCTTTTTGGGTCAAAAAGTTGGAAATTATGAGTAATCCCACATCGACCATAGGATGTAAAAGGAGGAGTGGGTGAGGTGTATAAAAGAAGGGGTTGGGGTAAGGTTGAAAGTATCTTTGCGCTTGGGGCAATGATGCAGCTAATGAGGTAATAACCGAGGCGCGTCAATTGCTGGTTGAAAACTATTTCCAAACCCCCTCCTTGGCTTTGGTTCTGCCTTAGCCATCGAGAATTTCTGGAAGGACTCCCTTTTATTAGGGTAAAGTCCTACAATTTTTAGTCTAAAATTTGTTTCTTATGCCAAGTAGTTGTGAATGCTATTTGGGCATACAAACTTGTCAAAACAGTAACATTTGTATCTTCAAATCAATGGCTTGAAATTAAACAAATGGAGTGATAATAAGTCTGTTTGCAGTTATGAATTTAGGTTGAAAAAGCAAAGTGATAATGTTGACAAACATTCAACTGGAAGTTGGGTTTCGAGGGGATATGAGAAACATCACTGCACCGAGCGCTCTAAGTGATTAGCCTAACGTGCGGGTAAACCACTGCACCGAGAGCGCTCTAAGTGATTAGCCTAACTGGTGTTCCTGAAGGTTCCTATATTCAATTTCTGAGACTTGAGTTCCAACTGGCCAAAAAACATAAAAACCAAGTCAAATTAGAAGTCTGAAATATCAAATTCCCGTACAGGAAAGTTGTTCCTATACCAAAGATGTGCAAGCATATAACAAAAGCCAATGTTCCTAGTTACACATTCAATAAACGGAAGACAACTATCGACGCCATAAACCGTATTATATGTGAACCTGGTTGCTACAAAATGGAATAACGAAAGGCATACATATTACAATCATACCATATTTTAACGCTATCTAAATTGTCAAGTAAGATCATACACCAATAATACATTACCTAACAAAGTTTCATACATCAATAATAGCCTAACTACGTCCCCAACCCCTAGACATGTTATATAATAACAAATCTGAAATCCCTCGAATTCTTGTACTACAACGTCAATGTAGGCAGGTATGTAAAATATAGTTTTCACATGGAAGAGGAGGCAACATACAAAATGTAACTGAGGCAGTCCAACAAAACAGAGCTGAACCGTCAACTCACAACAAAACCAAAAACATTATCTAAGTAATGAAGCAAAAGCACCATCCATAGACAGTTAAGAAATTATCAACAAAATTAAAAACCATCAATACATATATGTTAATATCAGATAGCATAATATGGATGAAAGGTTCACTGCAGCTTGTTCAAAATTACCCGTTTTCACTAGTTTTTGCAGTCATTTTCCAAAACACAAAATCTGCTATCTTTATTAGTACTCGGCCCTTTTCATACTAACTAATAGATTCCTTAATCAAATGCATCGAAATCTCCAGAATCACCAACCTTTTGATCATCCCGCTTCTTCTTGGACAACTATTTAAATATTAAAATTGAGGTAAAGAATGCGCTATACGTGTATATAAAGTAGCTGGTTAAAAGGACCAGAAGAATATCATACCTTTTTGCTTTATGAAGGTAAATGTTCCTCCTTGTCGATGAGAGGGTGATGCTTTCAACAACGAACTCAAGTCACTAAAGCACTTTTTGGCTTTGGAAGAAGACGACAACACAATCTGAATATTAGTTATGCCTTCATCTTCTTGTTGGAGTAGCTTTTCATATGTAAACTGGGAGATGGATACCAGTTAATGTAACAGAATTAAATAATCTATACTTGATTACAGCGAAACAGAATCAAAACTATGTTAAAGTGATGCAAGTGAAGTAAGTGGCAAAAGACATCCAATAAAGGGTAATGAACATTTCATCAAATGAAGTGCATATGATTCTTACCTTGACAATATGGCTCCATTCTTCAAATTTAGTACTAGGAAAGCTCGATTTTAGTATTAGAGATTGAGGACGGCAACACCAAAGTATAACTTCCAGGACAGCTACATAGACCGGTACTTCTTCCATGATGCATGGTTCTAGCTCAATGTGCTTGAGTTTATAAGGCGCCGACTTAATCACCTTTAGTTCCTCAACATCATGAATAAGATACTATATAGAAGACAATTAGTAATTACAAGTGTGTGTAGGGAGTAAGTAAAAACACATAATTGACACATCAAATAAATGAATTTGGGTAAATACATTTATAACACCCTAGAATTTTATTTACATTTTATGATTATAACATAAGGTTTGTATAAATAAATAAGTAAAATAAAGATGTAAAAAAAAAATGGGCCAATTATTTGTAGTTTTAGTGTTTAGGATTTATCTTTTTCTTTCTAAAGCCCAAACACTTACCGAATCCTAACCCAACCCAAACTAGCCCAATTATCCCTCCCTAAAACAACCTAAACGACCCATAATCCCCCTAATTTGTTGTAGTCGACATTTAGAGAAAAAAAAAAGAAAAAAAAATGATCGATCAAAGGGTTTGTGGATTCAAAATTTGGTTAGTTTTATTTTTATTAAATTCATTACTTTTAAGTGTTGTAATCCTTATATTAATTATGTAACTTGCAAGGATGGATTAGGGTTTATAAATTATGTTTATAAATCTGTAAAATTGAAGTTTAATAATGATTAGAGTAATTAACTTAGGTGTTTGGGTGATTATTGCAAGAATATATTAGTTAGGGTTTGTAGATTCGCGATTAAGATTCTGGCAGATTCGTAACCTCATAAAGATAGGGCTGGAAATCAAGTTATACAATAGAGTTTTACACGCTTCTTGACTCTAAAATTAAGTTTAAGTTGCCTACTTTCTGAATATATAAATTTCATGGTTATTGGAGGTCGGGAAAGCAGTTTCTTGAATTTTAGAAGATTAAGTGTCAAAACTGAATTTCGGGTCTGGAAATTCAGTCAGTTTTTATGATTTTTCATTTACAAACTATAAGGTCTGGGAAGCCCCAATTTTGGCAGGGGAATATTTAATATGTCTATTAGTTACTGGAATTTTTATAGATTTTTCTGAGGAGTATAGGTATGTTTATAAAATACAAACTTTTCGGGTATACCATCAGGTCACATTCTGGAACAGGTTTGAAAAATGATTTTTGTTTGGATACTTGCACTAGGAGATAAAATCTGTAAAAATTAGGGGAAGTATTAAACATATAGGTGTCTCTGGTAAAAATTATAGAACCACAAGAGCTTGTTTGATGTGTCATAAAAATCATAAGAATATAAACCAGAATCACATGAGAAACCCTAAACATGTTATTAAATGACAATAAGTACTAAAATCCGTTATGACATTAAATGAACACATAAGTATTAAATGATCCCTAATCCGTGTAGATTCGTTGAAGAAGGCGTGACGTTGTTTCCTTGTGTTCATTTTCCCGTTGCTTTCATTCCATTTGCTAAGGTACGGATATTCTACCCTTTCTCAGTAAGGGTTTCGCATTAACTCTTCGATTCTTGACTTTATTTCATTCGTTATGATATTCGTTGGTGATTTCCGTTTGATATGATTTCTTATGATATGATATTTAGTTCTATGTCATTTGATATGGCATTCATTCCTGTTGTTATACTGTTTGGAGATACTATAATTAATTCATTATGATGTATTAGCTTTGTTTATTCTGTTACCCGAGCTAACTAGTCATGGAGGTACCATGGCCATGTCATTGAGGCACCAATGGCATGACACTATATGTGGCGGTGTGATTGGTCCACGGTGTTCCCTTGTGATATATATATTATTATTGAGCTCGTGCACTTATATGCCATTCTGGTACGCCAAT
This sequence comes from Artemisia tridentata subsp. tridentata, assembly GCA_021014915.2. Taxonomy (NCBI): domain Eukaryota; kingdom Viridiplantae; phylum Streptophyta; class Magnoliopsida; order Asterales; family Asteraceae; genus Artemisia; species Artemisia tridentata. The sequence goes on from CP139503.1 coordinate 219,289,084, forward strand.
ATATTTGTCAGAGTAGAGGTGTATGGTGGTGTACATGTTTTGTTTTGCAGGGAGCGTATGGATGCATCCTATGTTTGTTTTGTAATATGTTTATGATATGGCTTTGTAGTAAATGGTTTGTGTGTGCCATACACCCCATTACACTTTTGGGAGTTGATAACTCCATTTGCTATGATTTGTTATGACAGTATATGATATGATTATGTGGTTAAGCATGTGGCGTGCTTTTTGAGCTCGTGGGCATTTTCCTTATGACTTATTGACTTCTTTATCATTCACTTGATTCATTATTCATTGATTCTCATGACCTATGACATCTTGTTCCGCAGATTCATTTGACTTCATTTTGTGTACTTATTCATATTCAGTTTATTATTTTATATCTGTTCACTGGGCTTTTTAAGCTCAGCCGCATTTTCTTTTCCCTGTGGCGGGTATCAAGCGGGATGCTGGGATTTGAGTGATGAGAGTATGAGCTTTTAGTGGACCACCCTGACGATAGTTACCCACTTGCATTTGGATTAGATTTAGAGTTATCTTTCATTTAGACTTTGTTTGGGATTGTATTTCATTTAGAAGTTATTCTTTTTCAGACTTAGTATTTTATCATTTCCTTAGAAGAATTTATGTAACCTTGTAATTGATAAAGTCTTCCGCTTGCGTTTATGTTCTGATTGACACCATAATGATACATTTTGACCCGTTCTCGGGTTGGGGTGTTACAACATTAGCCCGAAAAGCGCTAATACACATCTTTAACTCTTTGAATCAAATCCTCTTGTCCAAAAATCGTCTCAGCTTCTTAAACCAAACAGCATCAACATCAACCTTCGGGTCACATTCCATGCGTGCTTTTGACGGGGATACATTTCTTGCTAAAGGACCATAATTGCGTGAAGACACAAAACCACGCATCAACCATTAAGGATGAAGGCATCTCACATTTAGATACCGTCAAAGATGTTAATGAAGAGGCAGATAAGAGTATGTGAGGCACACGATAAATTGGTAGTGATCGCGTCATATCTGCCCCCAAATTTATATCAATGACCAACACCTTTACACGTTTCATAAGAATTAATCCAAGAGCTCTATTAATCAGGTCTTCTGTTGCACAATCTAATATAAATACTAGTGTAATGAGGTTCAACTTGTGTGCGCTCACATTTTGCTGCTCACAAACTTTGGATGTGGTATAGGTAACATGAAATATATTTTCCAGAATCTTTGGATTTCTTCCTTTCTGGTTAAGTCTACGAAATCGTAAAATCTAGATAAATCGAAATCCAAATTCGGGAAAGAAGCCGTAAGAGCAAACCAGTTCTTAGATAAGACACTCATTCGAATAAGCTCTTTTGGAGACTTTAAAAGTGATAGTATGTGGTGAACAATAAAATCAGGAAGCTCTGAAATCCGATCCGTAGTACTTATTAAGTCTTCCTCCTCCATCTCTCAATATTAATCTCAGTGGCTAGTTTATAGTTTTAACCTGTAATCAAGAACCCTAACAACAAACTTGTTGGAACATGTATCCACAATGCTTGAACAATGAAACTTTTATGTCTTTTAAAGCCTTTCCACACATGACTAACAAATGATGCAAGCCTTTAGTATCAGGCTTACTGGTGGATTAGAGGCTTGTTTTGACTTGATTGGGCTTAATATATGTATAATTAATATATATTAAATCGTCAAAAGATGGGTCAGGTTTAACTTTTTCATTGTGTCGGTTCATTAACAATTGCCACGTTTTATTTTTTGGCAGTTATACCATATAACGGTATTTTTCAAGAGTTGCAATGGTTGGAGACACCCTTTCATGCACTATATATACAAGATCACAATCCATCAAGAAGGACAATCCAGATTCGTCAGATTCAAGATTTCATTCTTGATTTATTGTTGTATCCTCAAAACAGTCGCACCAATTCGGGCGAAATTCTGTTTTAGAACACTGCTAATTGTAGGCCTCAATCTATTAGTTATAATCAGAGATATTTGTATTATACAGTTGTATCATGATCAATAAATTCCTAACAAAATTGACATTTCTCCTTGCGCTAAAAACTTGAAAAATACGGAAATCAGGATGTAAGAAATTAAAACCATATATAGTGGAACACATCTATATCTTTAAAGTATTTGAGCGACCACAATTCATTTTCATTAGTTAATAAAACATCTTTAAAAAACAAAGGGTGCGTTTAGTTGGAGTAACCACAAAATGTTTTGTACCTTTTTTTCCGAAAATCTTTCACCTCAAAATTTCTATATCACAAATCATTAAAGAAACCACCTTGGCCTTGTGGCCGAGCACCATATTGTCGTAACAAACAAGAAGTCTCATATTCAAACCTCACTATATACACATCGATAGTGGTGACGGGGATATCCTGGTTTAGAGCTAGTACATCTAAGTCAAAGACTCGCCTTACCCGGTCAACCTGAACAAGGAAAATCTTATCCGTTTATCACTTTATCCATTTTAACTTACCAAAAGAAATTACAAAACCCTTTTTTTGTGTTTTCCTTGTTTCCTTTATAACCCAAAACCCCCAAATTCTTTATGCATCTTCCTAACCCAAACCTAGTAACGGAAAATACAATATCATTTAAATGCCTTTTCTAAATTTTCATCCGGATAAAAAGTAAAACCCACCTCCAAATTGCTACAATACTAGAGATTAAAAAAATAATAATAATAAAAAAAAATCACGAAAGGCACTATAACATTTGGGGAAAATGTAATGTGAACATAAACATAATCAAATTAAGAACCGTTTAAGTGGTATAGATTACTAACCTTTTATTACTAGTAGTAGAATTATTAACCCTTTTATCGACTAGAGATGAGATCAATATAGATCTCATATTTGCCATAGAACCAATGGACCAATCATAGCCACCCATTTTTATTTTCCATCTTTTTTTTAAAACAACATATCTTGCAAACGGTAAATCTTCAAGCTACAAAAAAATACCATCGCGACGAGAATTAAATGATCTTTCTATAGATATGCATTGTTATATACTTTCGACGACTTTTTTTTTTCGACGAACTTTTTTTTTTAATTTCCGCCCAGAAAGAATCATATATGATTCGATTTTTACGAATCATATATGATTCTTACACGAATCATATATGATTCTTACGAATCATATATGATTCGTAAAAATCATATATGATTCGTACGGAATCATATATGATTTGTTAAAATCGAATCATATATGATTTTTCTGGACGGAAATTTTGGAAAAAAAAAAGTTCATCGAAAAAAAAGTTCGTCGAAAATATATAACAATGCATGTCTATAGAAAGATAATTTAATTCTCGTCGCGATGGTATTTTTTTGTAGCTTGATGATTTACGGTTTGCGAGATATTTAAGTTTTAAAAAAAGGGTGGAAATTAATTTTTTTAATTTGATAAGAAAAATGAGTGGCTAAGATTGCTTGATGGGTTCTATGGTAAAAGTTGGATCTATAAAGAATTTTGCCTTATCGATTTTTTTTCAATATTTTGGGGTACATACATACTTGGGGTGTGTTTGTTAAAAGTAGCAGTAACAGTGAGCAGCGGTGACAATTTCTGACCCGACATGAAACAGATTTGGAGCGTCGATATATATTTTCTCAACATCATCCTTAACACTCTGTTCTCAAGATAATGAAAGGAGTGAAAAGGAAAGGAAGGTAGGGACACCAAAAATATTTTGTGTTCTTAAGAAATTTTGAGGAAAGAATGGGAAAGGAAGGTAAGTAAAGTGTGGGGTCATTTGGTGGATTTTGTACAAAAAACTTTCCGCCCATATTTGGGATGGAAAGGAAGTAAATGAGATGTTTCTAATTGAATTGACCAAAGTGCCCTTTATTAACATATTTTATATTTTGTTTTTTCCCTGCCAACTAAGCTGATTGAAAGGGTATGATGGTATTTTTTTTCTTTCCATATATTAACATATTTTATTAACATATTTCCAGCTATTTTGTTTCTTTCCATTTTGCTAACTTGAGAACACATTATTGACCGTGAGCTTGACATCACTTCCATTCCTCTCCTTTACTTACCTTTCTTTTCCCCTCCTTTTCATCTCAAAAAAATCTTAAGAACAGAGTGTAAAGTAATTCCAAACTTTTTGAAGATTTTGAAGTCCATAAACAGTGAATGTTTTGAAACCGTGGCAATATTTAACAATCAATATGGCTCATTTAGTGGTTAGGCGCTTAATCGCTTCCTCATTTAGCGGGACCCTTTCAAGTTCCAACATCTTCAAATACTTGAACTTAACAACATCAACCAATAAGGATGAAGGCATCTCACATTTAGATACCGTCAAAGATGTTAATGAAGAGGCAGATAAGAGTATGTCAGGCACACGATACATTGGTAGTGATCGCTTCATATCTGCCCCCAAATTTATATCAATGACCAACACCTTTACACGTTTCATAAGAATTAATCCAAGAGCTCTATTAATCGGGTCTTCTGCTGCACAATCTCTTACTAGTGTAATGAGGTTCAACTTGTGTGCGCTCACATTTTGCTGCTCGCAAAATCTGGATGTGGTATAGGTAACATACTTGAAATATATTTTCCAGAATCTTTTGAATTCTTCATTTCTGAATAAGTCCACAAAATCATAAAATCGGGAAAGAAGCCATAAGAGCAAACCAGTTCTTAGACAAGACACTCATTCGAACAAGCTCTTTTGTAGACTTTAAAAGTGGTAGTATGTGGTGAATAATAAAATCAGGAAGCTCTAAAATCCGATCCGTAGTACTAATAAATAACTTGAAGAGTTCAGGTAAGCGTCAACTATGGCCTAAAAGCAATGTGAATGTCTTCAGATGCAGTCACATCCCTGTGATTTGACGACGACACGAAAAGGGTGCAAAGTAAAAGGCCTACATATGAGTGTGAAAGTAATGAAGGATCATTTTGATTGTTTTGCTAATCATACCTCACAAGAACAGGTGAGAAAAAGCCATGTTCTTAGCTGAGCATTTCAATGACTTGCATTTCCAGGAACAAATCAGATACCCGTTATCATTCTGGAAAGTAATTAACAAACAACATACCTAACTATAAACCAGCGTCACAAATTATCAAAACTTATTACATTACATAATTTCAGTCTTTCAGACACAAAATTGAAGGGTTCCATCACTACATAAAACTAACCAATTGACTACTAAATCCACATGAACAAACCAATTAACAACTACCGAAACAAACTTAAGCCTTCTTTGGAGATTTCTTTGGCGAAGGCTTAGTCTTGTCGCCATCAGTGACAGCAGATTTCTTAGGCAAAAGCACGGGGTTAATGTTGGGCAACACGCCACCGCTAGCAATTGTAACACCAGAAAGCAACTTCCCCAACTCGTCATCATTCCTCACTGCCAATAGCAAATGCCTTGGGTTAATCCTTGTCTTCTTGTTGTCTCTTGCAGCATTTCCCGCCAATTCCAAAACCTCGGCAGCAAGGTATTCAAGGACAGCAGCAAGATAAATAGGAGCACCAGAGCCAGTCCTCTGAGCATATCTGCCTTTCTTCAAAAACCTCCCAATCCTTCCCACTGGAAACTGAAGCCCTGCTTTCACTGATTTTGTCACCGCCTTCTTTCGCACTCCGGCTCCCTTTCGTCCTCCTGCTCCCTTTGTCTTTCCTGATTCCATTTTTTGGTTTTGAATTTGTTTTTGAGATTTGAAAGTGTGTTTATTTGTTTGGTGAGAAATGAGAGGGAAGGAGTGGGTTTATATAGTGTTTGGGTGGGAGTGTGACAAGCTGGCGATCCGTGTGAGTGTGTGTTTGTTTTGGCCGTTGGATGGGATGGATGAGAAGAAGGTGTCATTGGATTGTTGTGCACATACAAACAAGTGTGAATGTACCATTTTATCCTTATGTATTTTTTACTCCAATCCGAGATTGTTGCTGCTTCTTTAATGCGACAATCATAGTGCACACGAAATTATTAATAGCTATTTTTTTTTTAAATAAACTACTTAAAATATAGATTTTATTTTGCAAACAAGGTTTATCAGAGATTATGAAAAAAAAAAAAAAAAAAAAAAAAAAAAAAAAAAAAAAACAAACTTTTCGATGTTACTTCATATAATTTATATGATAAAAGTTCAAATGATTACTCTTATTTTGATGCTTACCAAGGGACAAATCCTCACAATCCATCTGGTTTGATCTAACTGTAGAGATTAACCTCATATTTAATATGTAAACCTAAGTTAATTTTTTTTTTCCTTTTTTCTTTGTCTTTTTATCTTTCTTATTTAATCATTTTTTATTTTGTCTTTTTTTTAATTCAGTTTTTTTTTTTTCCTCTTTTCAATTCACGTTTTTTTTTTCTTCGCTTTCATATGTTTTCGTCCGTTTTTATACGTTTTCGTCCGTTTTCTTACGTTTACGTCCGTTTTCATACGTTTTCGTCTGTTTTTCTTACGTTTTCGTCCGTTTTAATATGTTTTCTTTCGTTTTTGTCCATTTTTCATACGTTTTCGCCCTTTTTCAGACGTGTTTTTACGCTTTCATACGTTTTCGTCCGTTTTTTTACGTTTTGGCTTATTTTCATCCGTTTTCTTTCGTTTTCGTACATTTTTCATACGATTTCATCCTTTTTCAGACGTGTTTTTACGCTTGCATACCTTTTTGTCCGTTTTCATACGTATTCGTTCGTTTTCTTAAATTTTCGTCCGTTTTCTTACGTTTTCATACGTTTATGAATATCACAAGTGATATTCAGAATATCACTCGTGATATTCTAAATATCAGTGAATATCACTTTTGATATTCATGTTACAAAACATCAGTGTCCCACATCGTTATGTCTTTTAAAGGATAAATGATGTCTTCGTATGTGCCTTTAAGTGTTGTATTATAAAACCAAGCTTTAGCCAGTTTCTTCACACTAGTCAGCCCTGCAAATCTACTGACAGCACAGACATGTCCACATGGTAAGCCCGAAAGCTGCCATTTTCGACAAGTGCATTCACCCTGTTCCAAATCAACAATATGACGTTTTTTTGTGTCGCGTACTTCATACACTCTGCCCTTGTCAATCCCCATAACCTTCAAGTTTGCACTTTTGGCCATTCTGGCATTCACTTTCGCAGTTGCCCATTCAGAAAGATCATCATCCGGGGCATCTAACCATAAATAATAAAGTATGTTTAGTGTGTAGTATTTCATTATTCTTTAGTAAACGTATTAAAAATTAGACCATCTATTACCTGCATGTTTTGCTCGGCGGTGGTAATACCAGCTCTGAAGAAGAGCTCTAAACCATTCCATCAGCGTTATTATTGGGCAGTGGCGCACAAGCTTTGTTAAAGCATTTATGGATTCGACACTTTTTGAGGTTAAGTAATTGTACCTCTGCCCAGGGCAATGTGCCCTTGACCATTTCTCGACCCCTGCTTCAACAAGTTTTTTGTGAGATTGCGGTTTTACCAAACGAATATCATATATTAGCTTTTCAAAATCCTCCGTTGTGTATGCTTTGCATGTCTTCCAGTATAAACATTTCAGTGTATCGGTGTGCATCTTTGTATTTAACATCAAATGCCGACAACAATAGCCGTGAAAGGCATTCGGGAATACAGTGTTACATGCAAGGGTGATTCCATGATGTTTGTCAGATATGATTGCCAAATTAGGAACTTCCCCTATGCATTCTTTGAGTTTCATCAAAAACCAAGTCCATGATTCACTAGTCTCGCCTTGAGCAACGCCGGTAGCAATCGGTAGAATCTGATTGTTTCCGTCCATTCCAACGGCAACCAGATTTGTTCCCTGGTATCTCCCTTTTAGATGTGCGACATCAATTATGATCAGAGGGCGCATATAGCACAGGAAACTCTTAATCTGTGAAATTCAATGTATCAGATACAATGGTACATCAAGTTGAAAACATATAAACAGGAAAAAAAATCCATTGGATATTAATTTAGTTTATTGTTAATTGCCAAACGAATATCTAAACTAATAACAATTTTTTGTTTGTTGTTTGATATGACAGGTGCGGTATGCACATAAGATGGATGTGTTGCTTTTGTTTAAATGCACATAAGATGGATGTGTTGCTTTTGTTTAAATGGTATCTTCTGATTAATTGGTACCTAGTATATAACAAAACTAGGTATCAGAAGTATGTTGAAAAAAGTATTTATTTTGTACCTTTATGGTGTACCTGCATATGTTTGTGTGTTTCTATGACTGATAAGTTAAGCTTCAGTGATATGCTGTTTCATTTCATTAAAACTAGATAATTTATGTCGTATACACGTATGATATGCATAAATCCTACTGGTAATTTTGATTATTATTTTATTTTTTTTATTAACTTTGAGTTTTCTTTCTATATTTATACCGCTAGAATAATGTATGACATGATAACCATAGCTATTTCTTTTGATAACCTTATGAAAAAATATGTTTTGCAACTAAACAAACAGGATTAGAAACTTAATAATATGCTTACCACAGAACCGAAACCGATAAATAGGTTCTTAAAACTGCTTGCATCGTTGGTCTCTATGTGTGTAACTGTGCCCCTGTTTGCCATCTTTAGATTATAACAATATATGGGCAGCTGCGAAAATGAGGCCTTTGGGCAGCCCTGATTTGATTCCAGTGCCAACTGTCTCCCTCTCCAAGCTCGTTTGTATGAAATGTCTATATTCATATCCAAATTCAGATCATGTATAAAGTCCTTTGGCTTATACACTCTTGTCGGATCTCCGAGCTTCGGGGATAATATTCTAGCCAATGTTTTTGCATATGCATTTCGGTGATTTGGATTGAATTTGATTTTTGAACATTTATGATTGTCGTTTAGTGAAGTGATTCTAAATCAGCTAGTTATCCCAAATCGACGACATGTGCCAATCACATTCTGGTTGGACACACTTGACAGCGTATCTTGCCGTACACGATTTAGAAACACAAAATTCATACCCTTCTTTTAAACATTTCAAACTTATCTCATACATGCACTCTTCCTTATCTTCAAACATATCATGAACTTTTAAACCACCTTTATTCTTATATGGAATGGTATAATCAAAAGTGGGTGGTTGGGGTTGGATTGGCATACAATTAAGATTAGTGAGGTGCAATTGGTGTTCTGGATCTAAATTTACGACAGGGGTATGCAAAGCGTGGTCGACGATTATTGTGTACGCATGTGACGGCGTCCCCAAAACAAGAGTTTTGAAAACGTCGAGGTCGACGTCATTAAGTAGGGTCCTTTTGGTTGCACCGGTGTTGTAAGATAAACGTATTGCGTTTACATCGTTAACATTCAACTTTTTCCATACATACTTCACAAGATTGCCAAAGTTGATGGCATTTGGAAGTAAAACGGCAATCACAATCTCTTCATACCGTATAAACACCTTGAACTTATCTGTTGTACAAGAATTCATTTTTTTTTTTTTTTTTTTTGGCTTGTGTTGTTTGTGTTATATATGGTGAAGAGTTATATAAGCAAATATAGTTGCCCAAAGTACAACTGACTACAAGTATACACAGTATTTCGTTGCCCAAAATGAAAAGCCAATAGTAGGTGTCTATATTCAAGTACAAATTAACTTTCCATTTGTATGATTACACCTATCAACTGGCATTAAAATAAAATAAAGTTGATGTACTTGTGTGTACTGTAGCGCAACCTACATGGCAAAATTAGGCAATGTTTAAAAAAAATGGGCAATTTTTAAAAGATGGGCAACTTAAAAAATGGGCAACTTTAAAAAATTGGGGAACTTGCTACCGCTAGTTAAAGGCAGTTAAGCAGACATTCTATTGCTAGTTACAAAGTTTCTGCTGCTAGGCAAAATTTTCTACTGCTGAGGGTTTTACTGCTCGCTTTGTAACTTCTGGGATTCTACTGTTTGGTTTGTAAGTGCAAGGACTGTTGTGTAATTTCTTATCTAAACGGATTAAAAACCCCCAAATCGCTTGAATTAGGGTTTAAAAATCTAATTTGATCTCATAATTAGTTTCACGCGCTCATAAATCACACTAATTCAAACCCTAACACATAGCCAAATGATTGATACAAAATATTTCATGCATCCTATCATACACAGATATGAAACATTACTACTATCAAATTAAACACAATAAAGTCACTATAGCATATGGTGGAATCTAACAATAAAATCTTCAACAAAGTTTCTTTATCTTTTCAAGGAATGCTGTTTTTTCGAATGTCCGAAACTGTGCTTCCTTGCAGTCAATTTTGAGTTTCATCTTCAAAGTGAGTTCCCTTTCTTGAACGTCATTGAAGAATGCTGCACTTTCCACGGAACGCAGACTCTTATCGAATTTCAAGTCATTAATAATAGCTTGCCTCTTCTCCATACTATCATTGAGATCTTTAACAACATCAAACAGTTTTCTTGCTATTTGAAAATCTCTTTCGGTCTCCTCTTGGATTACAATTAGCCACATGTCTGACATACGGTGAGAGTTTGCTGTCTTTGCTAGTTCTTCTAAAGTTGGCTGGTCCATATTTTATTTTTTGAGTGGTTGATGGATAATAACGATGATATATGTTTTGTTGGTGAAGCGTGTCTTAAATACTGAAAAAATATAACCGTTACGGTTATTAATTTCATTGAACAGTAGTGCCCTTTTAATTTCATTGAAAAAATATAACCGTTACGGTTATTAATTTCTTGGTTGGTTTGTTGTTGTAAACGGCATGAAAAAAATAAAAATAAATAATAACTAAATAAATAAATAAAAATTAAAGGAAACTGGAATGTTAATACACTTATGGTAATCATATCCACACCAGATAGTTGCAAGCATAATGCAAATACATCATTTCCACACCAGATAGAAGTTCCAAATTCTAAATTATTTAACTAATAGAGTGACTCACAAAACTAGGTTGGCCAACAACGATAACTAGTTGCGCAAATTACCCAACCAGGTTGCCCAAAGTACAAAAAATAAATGGTGTAGTCAGTCGTTCAGAAGAATATATGGTTCTCAAAATACAAATAATAAATGGTGCTAGTTCATACTCAAGGTTGCCTAAACTACACTAATAATTGGTGATATTTTTTGCACCACTTACCCTTATGCAAATTTTGGTTTGTTGACTTCCTTAAATCAAATATTTCATTGATATTTTTTAAAAAGCTACAACCATATATACATCTAATTATCCAACCTAAATACTAAACATACTAAAAACATAAAAACACCATCATCATAAACTGCTTCAATGCATTTCACCCCAACTTGTTAGAACCAGAGCTCTCTTCCCTGCTTCCCATCAATTTCTTCCTTTCCTCGAGTCGTTTAAACAAAACCTCAAGATCGCGAATCCTCTTTTCTAGATCATAAGGGGGAGGGAGTGGCAGCGGCAAAGCTTCGGCACCGATTCGGTGCCCCTTAGAACACCGCCGCCACCTAGCGGCACCGATTGAGAGAGAAAATAATTTGGCAAACTTTGCCGAGTGGAAATGGAGCGTGGTAACCAGAAGGCAACGGTCAAATTTGACCCCTTTTTGAAAAATAGCCGTTTGGCTAAAAAAAAAATTTTTTTACCCCTTTTTCAACAACAATTTTCATTATAAATACCCCATTTGAAAAGAAATGAAACCTGTTAAAGTTATCGGAGTGGTTGCCGGAAGTTGATCGGAGTGCTATTCACTGGATTGCTATTCACCTTCACTGAATCATGGTTCTCATCAATGGATTGCTATTCTCTGATCATGGTTCCGGCAACCGGCGGTGTCTGGTATGATACAAGTAATATCTTGCTATCTATCTCTGTGTGTATGTGTTTGTCTGCTACTCGTGAATGATGACCACAAAAAAGAAAAGAAATAAATAATACAAACAAGGCTAGTATATCCTATCCATAAAAACATTGTATGTAAGTCAATAATTTATAAATGTTAAGTCATAATTTTTTAATGTAATGTGTGTTTGTAATGTGTGTTTTTTTTAAATTAATGAAGTTTATTTTAGTTAATATATATATATATATATATATATATATTATATGTAGTTTGGTGACCACTCCCTCCATTTTGGTGAACTTTGGGGTGGATTTGGGGTGGTTTGAGTTGTAATGATATGATTGGTTGTTGGTGTTTGGTGAACTTCACCCCTTGGTGACCACTCCCTCCCCCCTAAGGGTCTTGAAACCCATCTTGCTGGTCTCCCTGGTTTTGAGGCACCACCACATTTTGCTGCACCACCTCACTTTGAGCCACCTCCTCCTCTTCACCTTCCTCCTCCTCTACATCTTCATCATCTTATTCGTCCTCTTCCTCCTCCTCCACCTCATTCACTCCCCAAACCTCATCCCAGTAAAAGTCTTGCTTGTGCAACCAGTTCAAAATTTGACCCCTCATCCACGTATCTACCTGCCACTACGACCTATATTCTGCAACGGGTTCATACCCGAAAGCATTAAATACTGCGTCAAATAGCAAATTGTTGTTTAACACCCACTCGTACTCTTCAACATCATTTTGAAAGTTACCATTATTTGCTGCCATTGTTGAAGTTTTCTTTGAATTGAAAGGGATATATGTGTTTGTGTGTGTTCTTTGGTATACAATCGATAGGTATAAATAGGCTGGAGAGGTAGATGAATGGTTCCCAAGACTTTAGGCGGGAAAAGGGACCAAAGGCGCCGCCAAAAGTAAACTGTGAAATGAAGTTGTCCGAAAAAGTCTCCAATTTCCTTTTACCAAGTATTAACTTTCCATGTACAATGAGTTGATGCAATAACTAGTTATATCTCATGCTTTGTGAATAATAAACTTCCAAACTCAATATTTCCAACTAGTTGTTTGTGATGTTTGGGATGATTTGGGATCGGGTTCATTATTATTGACCCGAGGGAATAAATGTTTGACCGTGACTCGAAAGGAAAAACAATATGTGGTTTAACTATGGACGGTTTCTTGGTTGGTTTGTTGTTGTAAACGGCATAAAAAAATAAAAATAAATAATAACTAAATAAATAAATAAATACATAAAAATAAAAGGAAACTGAAATGTTAATACACTTATGGTAATCATATCCACACCAGATAGTACCAAGCATAATGCAAATACATCAGTTCCACACCAGATAGAAGTTCCATACAATTCAAGACTCATAAACGCATAATGCAACAACTAGACTACTTGAAACAGGACAACATGACCCACAACCAAAATTAAGTATGGCTGCCATAACTTTTTAAACACAAATAGTGCAACAAAAGTTGATTTAACTAGAAACTCATTTGTAATTCCTTAACATCTTCATGATCTTTGACTTCTCATCGGCACGGCGGACACTTGCCTTGCGCCTTTCAATCAAAAAATCAATTTCATCCAAATCATCCTGCTCCGCTAACATAAGAGATTTCAAAGGTTCCTCCACCGCACGATGGCAACCAAAATGTTCAAGTTCCAGTATGATTGCATGCCTGTGCTGAACACGGATCTGTATTTCCTAGATCATCTTCCCATAATCTTTATCATCACCTATGTTAGCCTCTCTCTCTCTAGCAAGCAGAGCATGGAGCACCTTATTCACTTGCCTTGTACCAGTCTGGTTTGCGAGTTGCTCGTAAATTGGTAACTTACACTCCATGGATTTACAAACGATAATATTGTTGAAGAAGTATAAGGGACTGTTAATATTGTACAAATGAATGAGTAACGTAAATAATTTATAAAGTACAACCCTAAAGTAGGTTTTCCAATTATAAATGTAACTAATAGAGTGACTCACAAAACTAGGTTGCCCAAAAACGATAACTAGTTGCGCAAATATGCTGCCTTTAGTGATATGAATGGGTAGTAAAATTAGAGTAGGTGAAAATAAACAACCAGTTGTCCACTCTTAAATAGCATAAACCACACAACATGGTGAGTCACATGCAAACAGTACACATCATGTATCCTATTTAGTAGATAAACCCTGTCCACAAATTCAATCAAATTGCAATAGAGCATATGCAATGGCAAAAACCATTCATAGCTTTTTGCATTTACTTCTTGTACTTGTTGCATTTAATACATTAATTATTGCATTTATTTCCTTATACAAAAAGCTTTTCTCCAAATCTTCTCCAATGCTAAAAACTCATACAATAGCATTTTTGTTAGGTCATTTAATGCTTCACTTAATGAAAGTCTTTGTATCAAAAGTCATTCACAAACTCTTTATCACAATGGTTCAAAGTTGTATAATAGCTTTTTGGAATAGTACAAAGTCATTCAAAAACCACCATTGCAAAGTTGTATAATAGCTTATTGTTTTTCTAAAAACCCACAATACACAAGGACAAACAGTGGTATATGGTTTGGTTTATTATATTCTCATAAATTGTTAGTTTTTCAGTAATGTGTTAAACCATACATGCACCATGATAATTGCATTTGTATTATAGAATGACATTCACAAATATTGTCTAGTACACTTACACATGTTCAAAAGGTAACACAAATTTTTTCCCATTTGTGAACAGGTTTACCTATCCTTTGAGAAGGTATGAAGTAATGGATCCAGCGTTGTGGCTTGACAAGTTTTCAGTATGGGTAGTCAGTCGTTCAGAAGAATATATGGTTCTCAAAGTAGAAACAATAAATAAAGTAGATGACACATATATATGAGTCTCATTGATTATGATTACACCTACAAGTGGCATTAAAATAAAATAAAGTAGATGTACTTGTGTGAACTGTAGCGCAACCTACATGGCAAAATTTGGCATGTAGTTTAAAATAAATTGGCAATATTTAAAAGATGGGCAACTAAAAAATGGGCAACTTTATAAAATTGGGCAAATTTCTACTGCTAATTAAAGGCATGGGCAACTTAAAAATGGGCAACTTTAGAAAATTTGGCAAATTGGGCTGTTTTGTAAATTAGTGGACAGGAAGGGAGTAGCTTTTATAACAAGTTGCCCAACTTGACAAGACCCAACTATTCACCAATTCACTATCCAGCTTGACAAGTTGCCCAGCTTTTATAATTAACATTGACTTTTCTGACAAATATTTATTTTTTTTCGCGGGAACCAATAAACCCACCCACCAAACCCCTATACATACCATAATTACACAAACCCTTATAAAAAAACAAATCCAAAACGAAATCCAAACTCTCATTTTTCAGACCTCACAAAAGCAAATCAAATTCCAGCAATACCATGTTTTTTGGACGTAATGTTATCCCTAAAATGGCCGATTATATTAGCAACATGCCAGATAACGTGATCACTAATATTATGAATCGTTTGCCACTAAAAGATGCGATGAGGACCGATAGTTTAGCGAGAAATTGGAGGTTTATGTTGGGAATTATAATTTGAGTTGATATTGACAAAAGATGAAAGATGAGGGACTTATGGAGACAAAGGATGAAACGTCACAAGAAAGAAAAGATTACAACAAATCTTTTATTATTCTAGGAATATCCTTTGTAACCCTAGTATCTCTATTATATAAAGAGATACAGGGAATTAGTTTTAAGTGTGTGTCAAGATGTAGTCGACTAATGGTGTAGGTTGTGGCTAGGCATCAAGTTCCTACAACAGATGTCTAGGTTTTGTGTTGTTAGTAGTTGTTAGAGATGATGACGAAGAACCTTTATAATAATAATGAATATTTTGTTATTCCGCTATGCATCTTGTTTTAATCATTATTATTGTGCTTATTGTTTATCCTAGATCAAGGTCTAAACAACCTAGAGTCCAAAATGGTCCAAGAACTAAGAAGGCGTTTTAGTTCTATCAGTTTAAGTGGACTTTGCTCACCGATGTTACAGTTGATGAGGATTTCTTTTATTTTTTGACAAATAAGTTTGATGGGAGGCAACTTACTAGACTGCTACTTCAGCTCAAAGGTCCCGTAAGAAGGTTTGTCTTCTACATAGAACCCAAACTGTTGTTTGGACAACATGACTTCAATTATGAAGAGATACATGATTGGCTATTGTTTTTGGCTCGGGAAGGAATTGAGGAGCTCACAATTCGAAACTGGTATGGTGAACCAGTTATGTTGCCAACCCAACTGTACTCTCGTATGGAGTTGAAACATCTTGAACTTCATTGGTGTATTCTTCCTAGTTTGGTATCTTTTATTAGCTTTCCAAATCTATTGAGCTTAGAACTGTTATATGTTGACTCCAAACCTGTTCAATTTGGGAGTTTATTTCTCATTATCCCTTACTTGAGTCTCTTAAAATGAACCGTATTGATACAAACGACATGAGACTGTTGGATATTGCACAACTTGGAAATTTGAAGAAGTTGTATTTGTCATTTGGTGTTTCGAACCATCCCACGACAATCACAACTTACAATATCTTTCAGCTTAGAACTCTTCCAAATCTTGAGTCCCTAACATTGGATTTTCATGAGTGCAAGGTTAGACAAATTTTGATTTTGACACTTCAAATTACATAATGTTAAAGTAATCTTTAATACTTATGAAATGTAATCTTTAAAACTTACGAAAAGTCGACCTTTTGTAGTTGTTGGTAGAAGGTAACTCCTGGATGAATGTCCCTGTGGCATTTGTATCCCTTAAGACTCTAAATCTATCCGGATTCGATTTTGGGAACAATGCAATGGTGTCATTCATCATTCAAATGATTTGTGGAGCTCAAAAATTGCAAACTCTAGATACCATGGTAAGTGGAATGCATATGTATGAAATACATCATCTTAAATTGAAATGGTTGTGCATCTGAATACTATCTCAATTTGCAGGCTGCATTGGAAAGTGATCTACCTTTGGAAGTTTATTCATTAAATTTAGGTAGCAACATAATCAGGTCGGGGCAGCTAAAGAGTGTGGTGTTTCGATCTTTTCCTAAATCAGAGAATGAATTAACAATAATAAAGCTTATACTTGCGTGTTCCCCCTTGCTGAAGATGGTTTATATCAAGCTGAGCAGTTTGAGTAATGATGAGTCTGAAAATGTGAGGATGAATTGGGAGTTGGCTAGGAAGCTGTTGAAACTCCACCGAGCTTCCCGCACAGCCTTAGTGGAATTCTTTTAATCTTTGTAGTTTATGTATGGGTTGAATACCCTATGACAATTAACCTCGTATTTTGTTGTTTGCTATTTGTTTATATGCTTTCATTAAGATTAGCTTGTGCATATGTTATTGATCTTTGATTATTCAGTTTCCTTAGTGCTTATTTGATATAGAGATTAGGCAGTTTTAATTGCAATACTAGCATTACTAACCTTGAGTTAGTACAACTCAGTTTCTTTAGCTTATTCCCAGGTTATTTAAAAAGTTTTAGAAAAATTGTTTTCATAAAAACTTTTAGGAAAAACTAGTTAATGCAAGACGACGATGGTGTTTACTTGGGTTTAATGCGCACAGTACTTTTTTAGTTGCCCAAAAGGTCCATTAAAGTTGCCCATAATAGTTATTGCATAACTATTGTTGCTCTATTGTTATTTTGGTACGTCGGTTGCAAACGATGACAAACATAACAAGCAGTAAAGAAATAGAACAACTAACAACATAACATAATACAATTAGTAATTATTGTCATGAAATCATAAACCACAACGATTACTAGGTAATAGTTAATTATTTTAAGGTTACATGTTATTGAACGCCTTCCATTGATGACAGTAACCAGGTTCCACAGGTGCATCACACTAGACTTCCTACCCATACTGAAAACTTGTCAAACCACAACGCTGGATCCATAACTTCAAACCTTCTCAAAGGGTAGGTAAACCTGTTCACATATGGGAAAAAAATTTGTGTTAACGTTTGAACATGTGTAAGTGTACTAGACAATATTAGTGAATGTCATTCTATAATACAAATGCAATAGAATGATAACTTAAAATGTAAACGTACTGTACAACGCACGGTCTGGGAGATTTATCAGAAGAAGAGATTCTTTGTATGGAGCGATGTAGAATGAACCAGCATTTCCTTCAATTCCTAAACTAACAAATTGCCCAACCTGATGATCGTAGACAAAAATTGTGTTTCCCAAAATGTGTCCGACAGTGGCTTCGACTATTGGAGCTTGGTTACTTGTAAAGCCAATCAGCTTATTCACCATTGGGGTAGGGATGCAGAATAGATTTGAAAATCGTGTTATGGATGCACCATCCACCTCTAAAAGCCATCCGTTGAACAGTGGGACCTCAGAAGTCATGATCATTCCAGAAAGCACAACAGAGTTTCCAAGCTCGTGAACAGAAAAAGGAACTGGCATTACGACTTTCAAAAGAGAAGGTATCTCTATGACGTGAAATTGGAGGGTAATCATATCAAAAGAAATGAAAGTGTAATCCTTGTACGGAACCCCCTTTGCACTAACTAACCTTTCAGTACCACCCCAATAGATAAAACGACCTTCAACTGCCTGACTTTTTCTTTTCAATCTTATTGACTGACGTGGCAACTGAAAATCTTGGAGACATGTCCAGGTCTTAGTGTTCAATGAAAAGAATGACACATACCAAAAACCAGTTTGGAAAACAAGATAGGATACCTTCACAATAGTCGGGTCTAGAGTGTCTGGACGGACACCAAAACCGAAAGAAATCTTTGAACATTCTATTTGGTTAGTGTGAAAAGGGATGAATATGCCAACAGATTTTCTTATGGATGGGTTCCAAATAATAGCCATCATATTAGTACCATACATAAAGCACGTAAGGCCGCTAGAATTGCCGACAGGCATCATAACTGCAAGGTGTAGATGTGAATCAAATGGGGTAATGGTTAAATTTTTAGCTACAGATGTCATAAAACCATTATGACCCTGATCAAATGTTAGATTAAAAAGACACTCATCAGTGGGACGAGCACCGTATGAAGTGATGAAGGTTTGTGAATCTATGTTTGCCTTCCATATCTTTGAAACACTACGTATCTGGAGTATAGTCTTAACAGGTAGCCTATTCATGATATCTAGTTGAACATCCAAAGGTATGTTGTCAGACATATTTTAAAGAGTTTGGAGGAAATGGCTGGGCTATAGGTAGGATGTATAAAGTTGTTGTGTATGAAAAAGGCAATGGCAAATATGACACACATATATAGGAGTCTCATTGATTATGAGTACACCTATCAAGTGGCATTAAAATAATAAATAAAGTAGATGTACTTGTGTGTACTGTTGCGCAACCTACATGGCAAAATTAGGCAACGTTTAAAAAAAATGGGCAATTTTTAAAAGATGGGCAACTTAAAAAATGGGCAACTTAAAAATGGGCAACTTAAAAAAACTGGGCAACCTTGAATCTTAACAAAACAATACGTACATAAACTTTAACCTAGGATATCCTTTTATAGAACAAGGATTCCTTTGCAAGATAACTACAATATTCGTATCAATCTATAACTCAGATATTCACTAAATCTTTTCTATAATTATCCTATTACACGTTTTCAGAACATAAGCAGTACAAAGTATTTGTACTGGCAGTTAGTACTGCTTGTGTTATTCTCCAACAGTTGAAATATTTAGCTTGGCAGTACTAACTGTTAGTTTAATTCCCAACAATCCTCCCCTAAACTTATGATTTCTCTCCAAATCACGAAGTTTTTCTTGAATTAAACTCTGTAGATGATGGGGGGATTCTTCCAAACACTTTAACTTATGTTCTTCCTCAGATCTTCATACTGACCATAGATTCTTTGAAGTAAATCCTTAACCACATCTGAATGTCCTTCACATCTGAGTTTTGTGGTAATCATCACAGCTAACACTTCATAACTCAGTGGATATTCCAATTTAGCTAACATGAAGATATCTACTCCACTCTGTGTTGACAAATGATGCCAATTGCAGGAACTATAAAACTCCCATGATGTAGTCAAATCATAATAAGGAAACTTCTAATAAACATCTGAAGGATCTGGCTCATACAATCTCTTGAATTCCACCCATAGCTCTTGCTCCTTTACATCTGTCTTCTTCTTTGTATTGAGCTTTTCTTGTACTAACCTCCACAGAGTATCCAAATCTTCTCTATCACAGAGTCTTAGCAAATTTCCAAAATTCTTGAACACTGTTGTCTTTCCACCAACTCTTGTAATCTTCTAAGCCTTTCCAAATTTGTCCTTGTAGATCTCCTAATCAATTATTGGATGTCTGATTTAAGTGGGTCAACATGAAGAATTTATGGAGCTGTGACTAACATCTTACTCATCTGCTCTTGTGATAATTCCACTCTTTCTCTATGAACTTCCACTTGCTCAGTTGATTTTTTCTGAGTGGTCTTGAGTTTCTTTGAAGGTCTTTCCTCTAAGTTTTCAGGAAATTTCATGTGAGCTCTCCTATAGTACTTGTAGTACAAGTACTCGATCTCTTCATTTGGTTTTCCCTTAAGTTGATATGCCTTCCAACCAGCTTGATTCCTTAAATACATCTTCATTCCAGCTATGATCTGTGGCTTGGTTGGTTGTCTCTTCCTCTTCTGACTTGATCTAATACTTTCCATGATGTCATCCAAAGCCACTCCTTCATTCCTAGAGTTAATGAAATCTGCAAGTATAGCTGATCTTGCTAGCATACTTAGACTCTCATCTGTAATCAGCTCTATGGCTCTTTGTTTCACAACTGGATTAGTTTTAATCGCATGTTCTATCTGCTTGTTAAGTGATTCTTGGGCAATAATAACATCAGAAGCCATTCTTTCCTTTTCCTTCCTTCGAGTTTCCATCCAGTCTGCTACTTCAGCTTCTTTATTTTTCAAATGCTTTGGCTCATCTTCATCAAGTGATTCTTGTACTGCTTCCTCAGCTACCTCAGCAGTTTGTACTGCTTCTTCAACTCCAGCAGCAGATTGTTTTAAACCAGCAGTAGGATGACTTGAACCAGCAGCAGAATCAGCCTTGGCCATTTCCCCTAAGCTCTTAACAGCTTCCACCATAACCTCAACAGTTTTTAGATTATCACCTACACCCTCATTACCTTCCTTGACACCACTATCAACTTCAGTAATTGACCGTGTTTTTGGGTTTCCAGAGACGTCCTGAAAAGATACATAACATATATTAGCAGAGGCCAACCAGATATTGATTTCAGTATGAATGTAATACGGTGCATTACATCTAAAATGGCAATAGGGTCAATCGACTCCTTTCTGCAACAAGCTGTTCTTGTCAGTCGGGCACGTTGGACGTTGTCTGAATTCAGAGATCCGGAAAACTTCTCCTGCCTTGATTTAAAGGTTTTAGTCAAGTTTTTTATTTTCGCCGCCTTTTTTTTTTGGATTTTCTTCATTTTGCGATCGGAAAAAACAGAGTCCAAGCAAGGTTTGTCATTAGGACCGAACACATTTGCATATCCTTGGTTGCTGACTGTTTGTTGCAATGGTGTTGTTTGATCTTTCTGCATAGCATAGGTTGTGATTAGCACCGACCACAAGACATAGAAAGAAACACTTATTAACCTTTTTAAAATTAAAATAAACCTGGGAAAAAACAGGATTGTAAACTTCCATTGGATGATCATCATCAACATCATGATCAGCATGATCATCAACATCTCGGACCGTAACATCATTATCAACATCAACATCCCCTAAGCTCTTAACAGCTTCCTTGATCATCTGTTCAGGCTCAAATTTTTTTTAGTTTATCACCTACACCCTCATTACCTTCCTTGACACCACTATCAACTTCCATCTCCACATTCTCATTCCTAGCAGCACCTTCAACATTCAGCTCATTAACCTCCCCTGTTTCCTTGGTTGCCTCCCCTGAATCCTTGTCCACATTCCTCCCCTGTTTGGGAGCATCCTCCCCCAAACTTGTGTCTTCAGGAGAGCTCACCCTCTGTGCTGTTCCAACCTTCTTTAGCCTTTTGAATACCCTTGTTCTTGACCTCTTCTTTCCCTCCAAATGCCTACTTCTCATCTTCAATTCTTTGACTGTTTGTGTGACATCAAGAACTTGGGACTCAAGTGTGGTACATTTTATCATGATTTCCTGAATAAGTTTCATGCTATCCTCACAACTTCGGCCTGTGTTATCTGGCCTGAGAGGTGGATCACTGGAATTGTCATCTTGTACATTGTGGGTGTCCCTCAATTCTTCAGTTTCATGCCTAGCCTCATCACTTCGGGATGTGTGACCTTCCCTGAGAGGTGAATCATATGCATTGTCATGTTGTACATTTTGATCCATCAATTCATTTGTTTCTTGTCTACCCTCATCACTTCGGGATGTGTTACCTTCCCTGAGAGGTGATTCAAAGGGTGTAAACTCAGTATCAGACCTAGTCTGATCAGCTGAGCCCCCCATTTTTGCCATTTGGCTGGGGTTACCATCACCTGTTTCAGGTTCTACTGAACCTTCCACATTAGATGTTTCCTTGGTTGGGGTCGTACTTATGGTAACACTTTCCTGCCCATCTACTAAGCCAGGAGCACCTTCACCCTGATTAGCAGCCAAAGACAACATGAGTGGGAACAGGGGTGTTACAGTCCCAGAAAAACCTGTTCCATCCTTTTTCAAATAGGAAAATAATTTCCTTTTAAGCACAGGGCATTCAAATACATTTTTATGTACCTTAGGTGTAAAACCCAAAATTTCAAAACATGCAAAATTACCAAAATACCCTTGTAACTTAAAATTTCAATTAATACTTAAATAAAACATCAAATAAATCCCAAACTCTTGTAAACTAGCAACATATGAGGTATGATAATTTTTGCTTGAACATTTTAATATTCTACATGTCCTAAAAATACTTGTCACACACAAAAATATAAGATGGGCTTAATTACATATTTATATATGTTTACTTATTTGTTAAATAAATTAGAATGTATAAATAAAGGATAAATATTACAAAATATTAGAAGATCTTTGAAAATCAAAGATTTGACCTTATCACAACTATCTTGGCCGAATTTCAAGCCCTTCCCTCCTTTATCACACGGTTTCTACATATTTTCCATTTTTATATACCTTTAAACGCCAAAAACAACACCAAAAACTCTCTACAATCCACATGATTTTTTGGAGGCTGATACATAATTTTCTTGGGTTCTATCAAGTCTAAAGAAGGTGAGAAAAATAGGACTTCAAATTTTTGAAGCTTGGTTCGCTTGGTTTTGCTTTTTGCTCGAGTTTGGTTCTTGCCAAGAAGAATTAATCCTCCACACCTCATCCGATCATCATAATAATTATCTGGTATTTTTGTGACTTCCTTTTCATCATATATGATCTAAATAAAATGGCTATAATGATCCATGCATGATATTCAGGTCGTTTAGAATTAAACGAATCTAAAACCCTAAAAACCAAATAAATTGTGAATCGGCTATTAAGAATTTTGTGTCCTTCAAGCATATTTTTCTCAGGTCCTATTCGTGCTATATAACACTATAAAAATGGTTCTTGTAATTTTCGAAGCCTAAATAGTCCTTGGTGAATTATTTTGCAAACCGATTAAAAAAAAAGTTTTAAAATAAAAAGGTAATTGTATGAACTAGGGTTTGGATTTGTGATGATGGATTTGATGTAATTAATGTGTTTTAAGGTTAAATCAATGATTGGTAATGATTGGAAAATTTTAGGGTTGGGGTTTATACATTTTGTTTTAACCGATTGAAAAATTAAAAAGTATTTGGGTGTGTTTTGTAATTTTATAAACTTTTGGGTTATTTTTGTAAGATTCCTTGGACCAGGGATGAATCGTAAAAATTATGATATGGGGGTATTACATGTAATTTTTGTAATTAAAAGGTTTAAATGGTAAATTGTTTAATTAATATAACCGAATTGAAAAATTATAAAATAGAGGGACTTGTTTTGTAAATTATGTAAAATGAAGGGTATTTCATATAAACATTAAAGTAAGGGGTGTAATGTGTAATTTTGGATAATTGAAGGCATAATGTGTAAATATGAATATTGTAAGGATTAAATTGTAACTTAATTAATTATAAGGTATAAATTGTAATTTAATTAATAAAGAGGGTTTAATTTGTAAAATTGTTAAAATTAAAGGATTGGAATTGTAATTATGGTAAACTTATGGATTAAAATGAATAACTTGTAATATTTTCACTTTAAACCTTTATTTTTGGCATATTTGCATTTAAAACCCTAAAATATGGAAAGCTGTCAAGTTTAACCCTAAGCTATTATAACTTGCTAAAATGAACCCTATTTCCATTATAATAATTAATTGATGACTTAACCTAATTACTTTATGGAATTTGTCGAATTATTGAAAATTGCTATTTTTGGAAACTTGCTAAATAAGGAAACTTTCTAAAAATGGAAACTTGCTAATTGAGGAAACCTGCTAAAAATAGAAAGCCGACTAAAATGAGAAATCTGATTTAAATAAGATATTAATTGTAAGGCGACCATGTATTCGTGTAGATTCGCTGAAGATGGAGTTTGTTTCCGATCTTGGTATTTCTATATGTGTTTTCACTTGCGGTATAAGGTACAGATATTCTACCCTTTTTTAGTATGGGTGTCTCCTTTCTCATTACATTCTGGATTTCTGATTCATTATAGGATTTCCCTAAGCCATTGCTATGTTCCCCTTGATTTGTGAACTTGCTATGTTTCCCTCCTGAATTATGAACTCTGATATTGAACCTTCTGATATTTGACCTTCTGATATTGAACCCTCTGATATGAACTTCTGATATGGCCTTTCTGATATAACTGAAATGGAAATTGGACGTGAACTACTTAATATGAAACTGAACTGGATACTGGACATTTGATATTTGACCATTGACCCACAGTTTGAGACTACGAGCCATAACTAGGCATGAGGGTTTCATGTCCATGTCATTGATGCACCGATGGCATGACTCTAGGGCAGGAGAGTGATGACCTTTCCCGTCCCTGACTTGTTACTGATTTATTTCGTAGAGGCAGACCTTGGCCACCTGGGGCGTATGGATGCATCCTAGATTTGTTACTGTATACTGTTACTGTTTCTGTTATATACTGTTATTACTGGTGACTAATGGTGTGTGCGATACACGTCTTTCACATACTGGGAGCTAGCTACTCCATTTACTGATTGAGGACTCCCCTCATGATTACTGGTTACTGAGAGGTCTCCCCTCTATATGATTATATGGTTACATGATTATATTGATACTGTTTCTGTTACTGGGCTCGTAGTGGATTTCTGTTTTCCTGCACCTTATAACCTTTACCTTTCATTACTGTTACCATTTACTTAAGCCTTAACTCTGACTGATTCGTACTTCATTTACTGCTCATTATTCTGTATCACTGCTTTGTTACCTTTATATCTGTTCACTGGGCTTTTTAAGCTCAGCCGCATTTCTTTTCCTGCTGCAGGTTTTAGTTTGGAAGTTGGGTATGAGTGGAGAGTACCTTGGACTTAGAAGACCTTACTAGCTATTTTGGATTAGAGATGACTAGAAGAACTTATATTTAGACTTAGTAATTTATTTTATTTCTCATTTGTAACCTTGTAGTTTCAGATTTTCTCTTGTAACCATTGGAATTCATTTGTATTATTTATGTCATATGCTTGTGTTTGTTCTGATATGAAACCATCATTGCGACATCTCTACCCTTGTCGGGTTGGGGTGTTACATTAGGTTTTGATAATTGATTATTCAGTATTAATTGCAAAAACCTTGAGTAAATGTAATATTTTCCAGAAATATTCTTCTTCAACCCATCCATTACCATAGCCGAAAAATTAAAGGGTTGACCTGTGGCCAGACAAATCATAGCAGATGCTTGAGTTATGCTGAACTCATTCCACCCTGTAGTTTTAGGACTTAGACAATGGAGAATGGTATGAAGAAGAAATTTCCATTGTGGACAGAGAAGACCCTTATAAAACTTTAAACCATTTGTTTTCTTTTCATATCCCATATTTTTAAGTTCCTCAAAAATGATAGAATTTTCAAGGCAAATTATTTCCTCATCATCTAAAAAGTGAAGAGCTTCTCTTACAAATTATTCAGAGATAACTATCCTTTGGCCATCTACCTTAGCCTTTAATTGTTCTTCCCCATTTCTAGTTCTGAGCTTGACACTAGACCAGAACTGTTTCATGTGGGAAATAAATATAGCAGGGTTTGCTGTTAATGCGTACCTAATATGAGTAGCATTAAGAAAGTCTATTACCTCAGCAAAACCTTTAGCTTCTTGGGGCTTTTGAAGAAAGGCAACTTGATTGTGGTTATCTGAGAAAGATCTTTTCGTCATTGTGGTTTAGGGTTTGATTTGGGGGTTTTAAGATTATAGGTGAAAAATGGTGTTAGGGTTTGAATTCGTTTTATTTGTGAGCGCGTAAAACTAGTTATGATATCCAATTAGATTTTAAAACCTTAAATCGAACGAATTGGGGGTTTCTAAACGTTTCGGATAAGAAAGTACACATCAGTCCCTGTTCTTTTCTAACCAAGCAGTAGAATCCCAGAAGTTACAAAGCGAGCAGCAGAACCATCAGCAGTAGAAAGTTTAGGCTAGCAGCAGAATGTCTGCTGCTAGGCAAAAATTTCTACTGCTGAGGGTTCTACTGCTCGCTTTGTAACTTCTGTAATTCTACTGCTTGGTTTGTAAGTGCAGGTACTGTTGTGTAATTTCTTATCTGAACGGATTAAAAACCCCCAAATCGCTTGAATTAGGGTTTAAAAATGTAATTGGATCTCACAATTAGTTTGACGCGCTCATAAATCACTCTAACACAAACCCTTTTTCACAAATTTTCACATCTAATCTTAAAACCCCCAAATCAAAACCCTAATTCAGAATGACGACAAGGACGTTTTCCCGTAACCACAATAAAGTTGCCTTTCTTCAAAAGGCCGAAGAAGCTGAAGGATTTGCTGAGATAATAGACTTTCTTAATGCTACTCACATTAGGTACGCATTAACGGCAAACCCTACTATATATGTTTCCCACATTGATAAGTTTTGGTCTACTATTAAGATCAAAACTACAAATGGGGAAGAATATTTAAAGGCTAAGGTAGATGGCCACAAGATAATTGTTTCTGAATCGTCTGTGAGATAAGCCCTTCACTTTGCAGATGATGAGGAAATAACTTGTCTTCAAAATTCTATCATTTTTGAGGAACTTAAAAATATGGGATATGAGAAGAAAACAAATGGTTTAAAGTTTTATAAGGGTCTTCTCTATCCACAATGGAAGTTTTTTTATTCATACCATTCTCCATTGTCTAAGTCCAAAAACTTCAGGTTGGGATGAATTCAGTACAACTCAAGCTTCGGCTATGATTTGTCTGGCCAAAGGACAACCTTTTAGTTTTTCGAATATGATAATGGATGGTTTGAAAAAGAATATAAAAGGTAATTATTATATCTATCCAAGGGTTTTGCAATTAATTCTGAATAATCAACTTACAAAACCTAAGGTACATAAAAAGAAATTTGTTTGCCCTGTACTTCGAAAGAAATTATTTTCTTACTTGAAAAAGGATGGTATAGGTTTCTCTGGGACAGTGACACCCTTATTCTCAAATATGTTGTCATTGGCCTATAATCAGGGTGAAGGTGCTGAAATCACAACAACTACCCATCACACACCCACGGTTTTGGAAACATCATCTTCCCAACCACAAAAGACCCAAAACCCTAGGAATTCACAAAATAAGAACACTGAGGCTGTCACAGGTGTGGGAGGTGACATGTTGGAAGGGGCTCCCACTACTGCTACTAGCTTAGAAGCAGAGCAGGATAGTGGCAACATAAATAAAACCCCAACCAAGGCAACATCTAATGTATCTGGTTCTTATGAACCTGGTACAGGTGATGGAATCCCCAGCCAAATGGCTAACATGGGGGGGGGGGGGCTCAGCTGATCAGACTAGGTTTGATACTGAGTCTACACCCTTTGATTCACCTCTCAGGGAAGGTAATACATCCCGAAGTTATGAGGGTAGGAATGAAACAAATGAATTGATGGAACCCACAATTGTACACAATGACAATTCCAGTGATTCCCCTATCGAGCCAGGCAACACAGGCCGAAGTGATGAGGATAGCATGAAACCAATCAAAGAATTTATGGCAAAATGTACCAAATTGGAATCATAAGTTGTTGACCTCCAAGATACAGTCAAAAATATGAAGATGAGGGCTAGGCTCTTGGAAGGTCAAAAGAGGTCAAGAACTAGGTCATTAAAAAGATTGAAAAAGGTGCGGACAGCACAAAGTTTCAGCTCTTATGAACCAATTTTGGGGGAGGATGCTCCCAAACAGGGGAGGGATATGGACAAGGATTCAGGGAAGGCTAGCAAGGATTCAAGGGAGGCTGAGGATTTGAATGTTGAAGGTGCTGCTGGCAATGATATGGATAGTGGGGATAATGCAGATGGTTTGTTGGTTGCTGACAAGGAAGGAAATGAGGGTTTACTTGAAAAGCTAAAGACTTTGGAGCCTGAGGTTATGGTGGAAGCTGTTACGATCTTGGGTAATCCTACTGCTGCAAGTTCTGCTGTTGGTGAAAGTGTTGAAGTTCAAGTTGAATCTGTTGCTGGTGATAAAAAAGCTAAGGTTGATTCTACTGCTGGAGTGAATCATCCTACTGCTGGTGAAAATGAAGCTGCTGCTGCTCCTACACATCAAAACTCAGGAAATGGTAAAGGCATATTTGTTGAAGAGGTAAAAGAAAGGTGAATGAGGAAGAGAAAGAAAGTTCTAATATTGGTGTCAAAAGAACTGGAAGGGTTTTAAAGAGTGTTGGAAGGAAGAAAAAGAGAAAAGCTAATAAGTCAAAGGCAGTTGAGAAGAGTAGTTCTGAGTCAGATTCTGATAATGAAGATGAAATAGCTGATCTGCAACAAATGACTAGAGTTGTAGACAATGATGATGACAGATTTGTTGATACTGCTTCTTTACATTCTAAAGCTCCTGTTGTTGGATGGAAGGCTGGATATCATGATAAAAGGATTTGGTTTGAGATCAACAGAGCTGGTGGAAAAACTCAAAGGTTTTTGACATTTTCTCAAATGCTCAGAAACTTTGATAGACAAGATTTGGTGAACTTGTGGAGCTTAACCAAGAACAAATATGGAAATTCAAGGCCACAAAATGATTACGATAGAGTACTATAGGGAGATTTAAAGGTTATGTTTGAAGTTTATATTGAAGACAGAGTTTGGTTGGAGCAGCAGAAATGTGCTAAAATTACCCTTTAGAGATTATATCAGTCATGCGGAGTTCACCATGTAAGCATGCAGGGAGGATTTCAACTTTACATGTTGGTAGAAAAGGATTACCCTCCGCATAGAACTTTCATTGATATGTTGGTTAATGGAGATATTAAACTTCTCATTGATTTTTGGAGTCAAATGGTTCTTGATCTACTAAGAAAGATTAAAAGACAACTGCATGGGCCAGATTATAGGAGAAAGATGATGAAGTAAGTGTTTGGAACCATCCTCCTGGTGATGGTTTAAGGCTTAAAAGAAACTTGATGATTGTTGGGTTTTGCGATGCTGCTGCTCAGAATAGATACAACTGCTCATGTATAATAGTCAATTATTTTAAGGTTACATGTTATTGAACGGTTACAAACAACAACGATTACTAGATAATAGTCAATTATTTTAAGGTTACATGTTATTGAATGCCTTCCATTGATGACAGTAACCAGGTTCCACAGGCTCATCACACGAGACTTCCTACCCATACTGAAAACTTGTCAAAACACAACGCTGGATCCATTACTTCATACCTTCTCAAAGGATAGGTAAACCTGTTCACAAATGGGAAAAAATTTGTCAAACCACAACGCTGATTATGATTACACCTATCAAGTGGCATTAAAATAAAATAAAGTAGATGTACTTGTGTGTACTGTAGCGCAACCTACCTTCCAAAATTGGGCAACATTTTAAAAAAATGGGCAATTTTTAAAAGATGGGCAACTAAAAGAAATCATTTAATAACACACACCGTCTAACACAACCAGATAACCAAATAGTTATATTGGTATTAAACTTGTTACTCACTAAAAGTGTCCAACAAATACAAGATCTAACACAAGCTTTATATTAGCCTGAATACGTTTACTGTCTTTGTGATTTTATCTGGTTGGTTCATGAGACTTAATAATGATGCAGATTTATGGAAAAACTAACAACTTTATGAGAATATAATAAACCAAACCATATACCACTGTTTGTCCTTGTGTATTGTGGCTTTTTAGAAAAACAATAAGCTCTTAATAGATGACACATTTGTTCAGGAATATTATGTCGGGTAGGGTTCTTTATATTCAAATATGAATCCTAATTGCAATTTGACTGAATTTGTGGACAGGGTTTATCTACTAAACATGATACATAATGTGTACTGTTTGCATGTGACTCACCATGTTGTGTGGTTTATGCTATTTAAGAGTGGACAACTGGTTGTTTATTTTCACATACTCTAATTCTACTACCCATTCATGTTGGGAATTAAATATTCAAGATGTTTAATATCGGGTTCTAATCCAAGAAATACTCTAAGTGTAATTTTGCTGCTAGTGCAAAACGGTTTCTGCTGATAATGTTGATTCTGCTGATAGAACATTTCACTCTGCTGATAGTGATAAATGACTCTGCTGATAGGCTTAACACTCTGCTGATGGATTCTGCTGATAGCGATAGATTGTTCCTGCTGATAGTGAACACTCTGCTGCTGAAAGGATAAGATCGAAGAAGATATTTATTGTATTTTGGTCAACAATATACGGTAGATAATATCTTACTCCATGTGCTTAGTTAACAAGTTGTATACATAGATACATGTTGTATCTTATGTACTGACACTCAATAGGATAAGTTAACCAAGTAAGTCGGCCAAGACTTTAAGCAATTTGTAAAGATCTTTTGACTATAAAAGAGATCTTAGTTGTGATATTAGTGTGAGAGTTGTCAAGTGTCAAATAGAAGTTAGAACATATAACTGTTAGAACAAACACAAATATATCACAAGTGATAAAGACATAAGATTCAAGGTTGTAACCCTAGTGATATTTCAAGATCACTCGTATTATTATCCTTAATAATATTGAATCGTTTGGTGATAATCTTTATGTGTTCATTGCTAACTAACAAACATAACAATTCCATTTCCATAACATACACAACCTTCTAAGTTTGGTTGAGTGAATTCCGCGCACTTAATCATTTTAACACAACATATCATACACACAAAGTTACAAGGTTTAACCACCTTAATCGTGTGTCCAGGATCCTAGCAAGTGGTATCAGAGCTCAGGCTGATATTGTTGTTTTTAGAAGAAACTAGAAATGGATGTACAAGATGTTCAAACAAATGTTGCTGCAAAGTTGCCCATGATCAAACCCAATGAGTTTGAGTTATGGAGGATGAGAGTTGAGCAATATTTCATGGTTCAAGATTATGCTCTTTGGGACATAATTCAGTATGGTGATTCCTTTACTTTAGGCTATTCAGATGTTCTTGTTGAAGGAAAGACAGTTAGAAAAAGAAATACTGGACCAGTTTTCAATGATGAAAAGATACAGAAGAGAAATGATCAGAAAGCAAGAAACTTGTTGCTTATGACCATTCCTGGTGAGCAGATGTTATCTTTTAACAAATATCTTGATGCAAAAACTCTTTTTGAAGAGATTTGTGCATGGTTTGGTGGTAATGAAACTACCAAAAAGACACAGAAGACATTACTGAAGCACCAATTTGAAAATTTTACTGCTTTTAGTAATGAGTCTCTTGACAAACTATTTTCAAGACTACACAAGCTTGTCAGTCAGTTAGCTGTGTTGGGTGTTGAGACTGAGAAGGAAGATCTCAACATGAAGTTCTTGAAAAGTCTACCTAGTGAATTCCATACTCATGTTATTGTCTGGATGAACAAACCAGAAATTGAAACAATGAAGCTTAATGATTTGTTCAACAACTTTAAAATTGTTGAACAAAGTCTAAAGAGAGGTGGAAATTATGGTACTAGTTCTGTGAATGCTGCACTCTTGTCAGTTCCTAGTGTTAGTCATACAGAAGAGGTAGATGAAGTTGAAAGTGTTTCTAATGTTACTTATGGTGGTCCTTCTACTAGTTTACAAAAGGATATTGCTGGACTTGGAGATCCAACATTTTATGCCTTTATAACCAGTCAAGCTAGTGGTTTTCCTTTAAATCATGAAGACCTTGAGCAGGTAGATGGTGATGATTTGGAAGAGATGGATATTAAGTGGCAAGTTGCATTACTTAGCATGAGGGCTAAGAAGTTTTGGCAGAAAACTGGAAAGCAAATTACCATAAATGGTTTTGATACTGCTGGGTTCGATAAGAAGAAAGTGGAATGCTTTAGCTGTCATAGGTTGGGAGATTTTGCTAAAGAATGTAGAAGCCCAAGGAAGCAGGATAATAGGAACACTTGGTATAAACAAGAAAGGTATAAGGAAGTACTGGTGGAAGAGCCAAAGGCTATGCTGGCTATTGATGGTATTGGATATGATTGGAGCTCTATGGCTACTGAAGAGGATGCACCACCAAATGCTGCTCTTGTTGTCGATGAGATTGCTCTAATGGCTTCTTCTGATTCAGAGGTAGATACTATTCCTACTTGTACTAATTCATGTCCTAATCTTAAAAATTATGAAGACATTAAAAAGAGATTTGATGCTTTTAGAGAAGAATTAATTGATGCCCTTCATAATTTAGCTAATCATAAGAGGTGTGTAGGAGTTTTAGAAAAATAGGTTCTACATTATAAAAAGAATGAATCTACGTTTACTGATGACTTAAATGCTTTAAAAAGAGGAATAGCATTTAGAGATGAATTACTTAATGATCAAAGTAGACAGTTATCTGAAGTCAAAACTGAAAAAGAAAATGTTAAGGTAACTATAGATACTCTAGCACATGCCTCAGAAGGAATGAATAAGATTTGGGAAGCTCAGGTAATTGATAAAGCTAATTCGGGTGTAGGTTACAAAACTGTTCCTCCACCATATAGAGGTGTTCCTTCACCTCCAGGTGTTGACCTAGCACATACAGGTTTAGCTGAGTTTCAAGAACCAATCATGGAATATGGTTCTAAGACTAGTAAGAGTCTTAAGGTAGCAAAGATAAGTAAAAGTTTAGATAAAACTTTACTTTATCAGGACAAGGTGTCCTTTGCTAAGAAAGGAGAAACTATAGTTATTGAAGATTGTACAACTGATAGTGATGATGATGAAGAAGAACAGGTTATGTCTAAACCTGAAGTGGTTAAGAAAGTAGGAACAAAGGTTCCTAAGGCAGTCAAACACAATACTGATAGTCCTAAATCAAACATTAAGCATGTTAGGCAACCAGTTAGATATTGTGAGCTATATAGAACCACCAACAAGCCCAGAGGTAACCAAAGGAATTGGAACAACCTCAAGTCTAACCAATTAGGTGATGACTTTGCTTTTTATTATAAAGCTTGTTACACATGTGGTAGTTTTGACCATCTTACAGCTTTCTGCAACCAATGGGTATCTGGGTATGAAAACCATAGAGTGAACCACAAAAGGCAATCACCTAAATCTCACTTTCACTCTAGTTCTAAGAAATCAAACCCCAGAGTAGTCAAAAATAAGTCTATCTCAAAATCTGATCCTGCTGATAGACCAAATGATCCTGCTGTTAGAAAATTTGTTCCTGCTGCTCGACCATTTATGACTATTAACCCAAAATCAACAGCTAAGGGTGCAAAAACATTTTTCAAACATGCACCAACAACTGTTCTAAGGCCCATTCAAACAAAAGCAGTGGTCCAAAAACAAGTTTGGAAAACAAAGGGTAGAACTACAAAGTTAGCAGATTCTGCTGATAAGTATGTGGTTCATTCTGCTGCTAAGGGAAAAAGGGCAAATGCTGTTAAGGCCTCAGCATGTTGGATTCTCAAATCCAATGTTGCATCAACTATCCTCAAAAGATTCAATTATATTGATGCAAGAGGCAGATCCAAGTCAGTAATGGCTTGGATCCCCAAAAGAAACTAACACTCTTATTTGTGTGCAGGAACATTCAATTGATCAGGAAGAGGATCAAGGATACTCAGATAGTGGATGTTCAAGGCACATGACAGGCAACATGTCTTATCTCTCAGATTTTGAAGCTTTCAATGGAGGATATGTTACCTTTGGAGGGGGTGTTCGTGGCAAAATTTCTGGTAAAGGTACAATTAAAACCGGAAATTTGGATTTTGAAGATGTGTACTATGTAAAAGAGCTAAATTATAATCTTTTTAGTGTCTCACAAATGTGTGACAAAAAGAATAATGTTCTTTTCTGTGAGACTGAATGTCTTGTACTTTCTCCTGATTTTAAGATGCCTGATGAAAGTCAAGTACTTCTTAGAATTCCTAGGAAGGGCAACATGTACAGTGTAGACATGAAGAACATTATCCCTAAAAAGAATTTAACTTGTCTTGTTGCAAAGGCCACATTGGAAGAATCAATGTTATGGCATAAAAGGCTTGGTCATATTAACTTCAAAACCATAAATAAAATTGTTAAGAATGGTTTGGTAAGAGGTTTACCTCACAAAAGATTTGAAAATGATCAAACATGCATTGCTTGTCTAAAAGGCAAACAACACAAAGCCACTTGTAAGCCCAAGATTTTTAACTCTATCAATCAGTCTTTGTTTATGCTACATATGGACTTATTTGGACCTGTTTCAGTAATGAGCATAATGCATAAGAGATATTGTCTAGTTATTACAGATGACTATAGTAGATTTACATGGGTTTTCTTTTTAGCCACTAAGGATGAGACATCAAGCATCCTTAAGGACTTCATTACACAGATAGAAAATCAAGTAAGCAAGAAAGTGAAAGTCATTAGAAGTGATAATGGGACAGAATTTAAGAATAGAGTTATGGATGATTTCTGCAAAGAAAAAGGTATTAAGAGAGAATTTAGTGTTGCTAGAACACCACAACAGAATGGTGTAGCTGAAAGAAAGAATAGAACACTAACTGAAGCTGCTAGAACAATGTTAGCTGATTCTAAGCTACCAATAAATTTTTGGGCTGAGGCAGTCAACACTGCTTGTTATGTTCAAAATAGAGTTTTAGTTGTGCAACCTCACAATAAGACATCATATGAACTTTTTAATGGTAGAACTCCTGCAATAGGATTTCTTAGACCTTTTGGATGTCATGTGACAATTCTCAATACCTTAGACCATTTATGAAAATTCGATGGTAAGGCAGATGAAGGTTTCTTTGTTGGTTATTCTCTTAATAGCAAAGCTTTTAGAGTTTACAACACAAGAAAAGAAATCGTAGAAGAAAATCTACATGTGGAGTTTTTAGAAAACAAATCCAATGTAGAAGGTCAAGGACCAAAATGGCTATTTGATCTAGAGTATCTAACAAATTCAATGAATTATGTGCCTTTTGTTGCAGAAACTAATAATTTTGCAGGTTCTTATACAACAAATGAGGCAGAGTTAGAGAAAGATCAAAATGATGTGATAATGCCAATATGGTCAAGTTCAATTGTGGAATCAACTTCGACAACTGATGAATCTTCTTCTAGTAAAGCTAAAGAAGGTGTTGAAGATGAAAGTAAAGAATATGGAACTCAGGAACAACAAAGTGTTTCTGCTGGTAGTATTGCTGCTGGTAGTGTATCTGTTTCTGCTGATGACTCTGCTGATAAGCTTACTGATTCTGCTGTTCGGCCAAATGACTCTGCTGATGGCCCTTCAGAAACAAAGGAAGCAGAATTCTCAGATAATGACGTGGATTTCAACAATCTTCCATCAAATTATCAAGTTCCTTCTACACCACAATCAAGAATTCACAAAGTTCATTCCCTGGAACATGTGATTGGAGATATACAGTCAGGTGTGAAGACAAGACAACAATTGAAGTCTTCAGACCAACAAGGTCTTCTTGATGCCCTTTATGCTTCAAAACAGCATGAGCTTTTAAACTCTTGTTTGTTTGTATGTTTTCTCTCACAAGTTGAACCAAAGATAATTCTTACAGCCCTAGATGATTCAAGCTGGTTAGATGCTATGCAAGAAGAGCTTCTTCAGTTCAAGATTCAAAAGGTTTGGGTGCTAGTTGGTGTGAAGGTAATTGGCACTAGATGGGTTTTTAAGAACAAAAGGGATGAAAGAGGAATTGTGATCAAGAATAAGGCTAGATTAGTAGCGCAAGGGTACTGATGCGTGGTTTTGCAACCTTACAACAGGTTTTACCTCTCGAGGGATCTCAAGAGGCTTACAACCCCACCAGGCAGTGTACCTGACCGATGTAGTATAGTGTAGTGGTAAGTACGGGGGATTGATCGTTCTCCACAGGGAATAGTGTTCGTTAGGTATGAAAAACTACTCTAATAGGTCTAAGGGTGAGGGATGATTCTTTTTGTGTTTTTTTTATATTTTTACGAAAGCAAGTAAAATCTCGGGTTTGAAAGAGTGGGCGGAATTAGTTGCTAGTCAACTAACCCAAGTTACTACGAATGCAAATAAAATAAAATAACAGAAAATGAAAAGGTTGGTGAAAACTTATGTAGAGAGAAATGTGTTTACTTAGATTTCCTTGCTCCCTAACTATCTTTTACCGGTTGATTAGTGTGTATTAGTCGCGTGGATGACGGGTGTATTCCTTAATACCATTCGTGGGGTGGCGTACGTACTTCCCCAACTCTACAAGCTCCTACTTCACTCCTATGTCGAGCCGGCTAGGAAGCTCCTAACATGGGATCACTAGAATTCGCTTGTGCATTAAATACAACCATAAAAACCTTTAGTACGCATTGGTTCATGTTTCTTAAGACGTTCAAGCAAGTTACCGAATAGGAAGTTAGCCAGTTTTCTTAAGCCTAACATAGATGAACAATCATCCAATACAACTAATAACACACTAATAACCAATAATCAATAGCTAGGTTTCATTAGATCTAAGCAAACACAAGATAAATCTAGCCTAGCATGTTAAACAAAAGACAAGAACAAGATAGAATCAAACAACACATAGACATATTGAATGATTAATTGATAACTTATCTTCAATGTAACATGGAAGATCTCAAGGCAAAAAGCCTTGAAAGAGCTGCCAAATTCGTCCTAGGGTTTTCACACACAAAGTTCCCCAATAAGTTCCACACTAATGACAAAAAATTGCAAAACTATATATAGACTTTCAGATCTGACGGCGTCACGTTATGGAGTGTGACGCCGTCACCTCGCCGCTTTTAGGGTTCCCGGATGACCTTCTTGACGTCGTCCCTCTTTAGCTCTCCAAAATCCGTTCTGGCTTATCAAGTCTTGACGCCGTCAGGATTATGCGTGACGCCGTCCCTCTTTAAATTAAGCCGTGACGACCTTGATCATATTAAAGCGTGACGCCGTCAGAATTCCCATGCAAATTTCCCTGGCTTATCATGAGTAATTTTCACATCCACCATTTTATTGCCAAGCCGTGACGCCGTCTGGAGAGGATCCTGACGCCGTCAAAGGTAACTTTTAGCCGATTTTGAGACTTTGTCGTTTTCTTCACTTTAATGCTCCAAAAACGTCCAAAATGCTTCCTTTTCCAGATTTCTTCTCAAAAGTACCTAAAATGACAAAAGGAACGATTTAGGGCAATATTTGATCAAATAAATACGATTTAGGGCTTAAATGACCCCTTAAAAGCGGTACACTTTTCGCTTCATCAAATACCCTTACACTTGAGATTTGCTTGTCCTCAAGCAAATGTGCTTTTATTCTAATCAAAATACAAGTTAGGGGTCATTTAATGCTAA
This sequence comes from Artemisia tridentata subsp. tridentata, assembly GCA_021014915.2. NCBI lineage: Eukaryota > Viridiplantae > Streptophyta > Magnoliopsida > Asterales > Asteraceae > Artemisia > Artemisia tridentata. The sequence continues at coordinate 219,326,826 of CP139503.1, forward strand.
CATAAAAGTAATTACAACAAATAATCGTTCCACTTTAACCATAATAAGCACGGAGATTATAAACTAGCACCTCACAAGTAGTGTTTAGATACTCACATCTCTCAAGTGTCATCAAAATAAATCTCATAAATGAAAACGGATAATATCTCTCACTACCTGTCATAGCAAATAGATTACCATAGGCTTGGGAAAGGATCGAAAACCTCCTCCACTAGGCGTAAGCACCTAAGATAAACTATCAAAGAGGGCTTTTAAATGGGTTATAACGTTAGGTGTAGGGAAAAGGAAAACACGGTTTTGTTGGATAAAGGATATTTTACTGGTGGCGAGTTAAAGATCTTGATCAATTACATGTACTATACAATGTTGCTAAGCCAAGACTCGACTCAATCTTAAGCTAAAAACAAAATAACAAAAACATAAAATAAACATAAAATGAAACGGGATGGTAGTCCGTATGTTTTTTCTACTTTTTTTTTTTTTTTTGTTTTTTTTGTTTTTTTTTTTTTTGCATACACTTTTGCCCTACCATCCAAAATAATACATCATAGGGGCGTTGCATTCCCCTTACACTTGAACTTTTACATAACTTTACAAATTACTATTCTAATGACTCGAATTAAGATAATTGAAAAACTTGGAGTACTTTTAAAATATTTAGCACATATGGGGGTAATAAATGATGTTCTTCCCCATTACTCCATTACACTAGTACTTTACCCATGAGTCCCAATCGTCCCAAAACAATATGTACAAGGATGTGACTCGACTTAGCAACCATGTAATCAACTAGATAATTAACTTGGGTTTAAACAAATGTTGTAACAATAATGCACTAAAAATGAGTGCATACAAGGTAGGCTAAGGCGATTTGGGTGTACATTTAAGTGGGGTGTAACAAATTCTTCCTTTAAGTAAAATGCTTAAAGGTCGAAACAAAAAGATAGGCTCTGAGGGGTGTACTAGGGGTATCGTGTACTAAAAATGAGTACAACGCAAAGGGTGTGGGAGAATTACTTGACCAATGTAGCCAAAGTAATTATAACAAAAACACAGGTGTAAAACAATGGGTTAATCCTAATGCCTCTTATCATGTAGTAAATCTAACTACACGAATGTAGTCTCACTTGTGGCCTCGGAATGGTCCTAACGCAAGTTCTAGAATCTAAGTGCTACCGGTACACACATCATAGCATAAATGCTTTTCCTACCAATTCTAGGGGCGAACCTCACATATTTGGGGGTGGAAAATTTTTTTAGTGGTACGGTTTTTGTGCTAGTTATATAACTCCGATCCGTGAGACGCTCGTTAAGATCAAAGCTTCACTCCTATATGTTGTAAAAAAATTTAAATTTGGCACTAAAATTGCCCTAACAGGTATTTCTCTCAGTTTTATTACACATCTACTATTAAACAAACAAAAATCAAGCGTAATAGCATTCTCTAATCGTACTTTTACCCCCCCTTACACTTAAGATGAACATTGTCCCCAATGTTCAAATAACAAATGTAAAAGCATAAAGTAAAAGAATGAAATCAAATACTCCCCTGATTCGCTCGGTGGATAATGAAGTAACACGGTTAGATCTTCTTCCAAAGTAATGTTGAAGCTCCATGACTAATGCATCGCCATAAGCTTGATTCAAAACATTTCCTTGTCCAAAATAACCTGTTAAACCTGAGAAAACAAACACGAGAACCTGCATAACATCGGCGGGATAAACTCTATATATAAGGATATAATGCTTGTGGAATGATAACTTTGCAGATTCTTGGAGATTATAAGTTAGAGATTTAATAAAAACTTTTTATGAAAACAAAACTTTCAAAAATTTTCAGAAAATTAAACCTGACGCCGTCAGGTTGTAAAGCCTGACGCCGTCAGATATGATCTGACAGAATTCTCATGTTACGTTTCCGGAAAAAATTTTGGAAAAACCTATACCTTACTTCCTGGAAATCCTGCAAAACATCATTATGACTCGATACAAGCATCTGACTCAAACAAATACTAATATGTATGTTAATTTATTATTATTATGATTCATGTTCATTTGTGTTCTAATAAACCGATTTAGATTTCCCTTACACTTAACTTTTGCAAAATACCTTTATATGTAGTTAAGACGAAGTTAAAAACAAGATAAAGCATTTTTACAAATTACTTTTGAACATGAATCAATAATAATAAAACTTAAACACACATACGGAAACAAATAAAATCAAACAAACAAACAAATAAACACACAAAGCAAATAAAGCTTGGGTTGCCTCCCAAGAAGCGCTTTTCTTTATTAACGAGTCTTGTAGCTAGACTCAAAGTCACGGGTTCTACGTTTTTCCATTTTGCTTCTCAATTGCCCCTCTAATCATCCAAACAACCTCCATATCAATTTTGTATTTAGGTCCAAGGTTTAAGCAATCTTTATAATAAAGGCTTCTCTTATTCCAAACATAGTCCATGCCTTTTTCTTTATCCTCTTCATTGATGTCCTCAATCGCACCAATGTTGTCCTTGTCAAATCGAGGCACAAAACGAAATTCATTTACCCGATAAGGCATCCTATATGTGATCCTATCTATGTGATTAGAAAACTGAACCGTACCTTTCAAACGATCTCCTTAAATTGGATGCTTCAATAAATGGATTACCTAACACCACGCGAGATAGGCGGCAGTCAACAACACTTGCCAAATCTTCTAAGATCATGAAGTTGGTGACAAAGGTAAAATTCCCAACAAGGATATGCATATCCTTAATCCTTCCAACGAAGTTGCAAACTCCGCCTGGACACTTGGGGTCCATCCTAGGCTCAAGTGGTGTGTTTATGATCTGGCTATAAAGGCCTGAGGACATCACGTTGATTGGGGATTCACAGTCAATGTAAGCATGCTCAACGTATTGGTACCCAATCATACATGGTATCTTCACATTCCCGGGATCACCTCTCTTAATCTTTGGGTCAATTCTAACAAAAGGTGGTCGAGGGTTATCAACTAGGTTGTTATAGTAAGCAATCTCCTCCTTAGTGGGGTATTCATTGAAACAATCATCCAACCTAGGATCTACCTTCACTTCATCAATTTTCTCAATCAACTTATCAACCGTAAGATTATTACGTTCTAAGTAATTATCTGAGTATATGGCGGTCCCTAAGTTGTTCAAGGCATAATCAAGCTCTATATCAATCATTCTACTGAGCTCCCTGAGCTCACTAATCTCATTCTCAAGTTGGCTACGCAACAAAGCCACTTCGCCAGGTGTAAGGGGTGGATTCGCGTTTTCCATAATGGCAAACTGAATAGTCAATGAAAATCTGTTACGAACAAAAGCACAAAGAAAATAGATAGACTAAAGAAAACCTAGAAAAATAAAATAAAAATCTCACTAGAAGGGAATCTAATGAGTAGACCTATAAAATAAAAATTCAACCTAAACAATAACTATTCCCCGGCTGCGGCGCCAAAAACTTGATGCGTGGTTTTGCAACCTTACAACAGGTTTTACCTCTCGAGGGATCTCAAGAGGCTTACAACCCCACCAGGCAGTGTACCTGACCGATGTAGTATAGTGTAGTGGTAAGTACGGGGGATTGATCGTTCTCCACAGGGAATAGTGTTCGTTAGTGATGCGTGGTTTTGTAACCTTACAACAGGTTTTACCTCTCGAGGGATCTCAAGAGGCTTACAACCCCACCAGGCAGTGTACCTGACCGATGTAGTATAGTGTAGTGGTAAGTACGGGGGATTGATCGTTCTCCACAGGGAATAGTGTTCGTTAGGTATGAAAGACTACTCTAATAGGTCTAAGGGTTGAGGAAGATTCTTTTTTATGTTTTTATATTTTTTATGAAAGCAAGTAAAATCTCGGGTTTGAAGGAGTGGGCGGAATTAGTTGCTAGTCAACTAACCCAAATTACTACAAATGCAAATAAAATAAATAACTGAAAATAAAATGTTGGTGAGAAACTTATGTGTAGAGAAATGTGTTTACTTAGATTTCCTTACTCCCTAACTATCTTTTACCGGTTGATTAGTGTGTATTAGTCGCGTGGATGACGGGTGTATTCCTTAATACCAATTGTGGGGTGGCGTACGTACTTCCCCAACTCTACAAGCTCCTACTTCACTCCTATGTCGAGCCGGCTAGGAAGCTCCTAACATGGGATCACTAGAATTCGCTTGTGCATTAAATACAACCATAAAAACCTTTAGTACGCATTTGGTTCATGTTTCTTAAGACGTTCAAGCAAGTTACCGAATAGGAAGTTAGCCAGTTTTCTTAAGCCTAACATAGATAAACAATCATCCAATACAACTAATAACACACTAATAACCAATAATCAATAGCTAGGTTTCATTAGATCTAAGCAAACACAAGATAAATCTAGCCTAACATGTTAAACAAAAGACAAGAACAAGATAAAATCAAACAACACATAGACATATTGAATGATTAATTGATAACTTATCTTTCAATGTAACATGGAAGATCTCAAGGCAAAAAGCCTTGAAAAAGATGCTAAAATCGTCTTAGGGTTTTTTCCCAAAAATTCCACACTAAGCTCTCTCTTAATGACAAAAAATTAGAAAACTATATATAGATTTTTACATCTGACGGCGTCACCTTATGGAGTGTGACGCCATCACCTCGCCGCTTCTAGGGTTCCCGGATGACCTTCTTGACGCCGTCCCTCTTTAGCTCTCCAAAATCCGTTCTGGCTTATCAAGGCTTGACGCCGTCAGCTCTTGAACGTGACGCCGTCCCTCTTTGATTTAAGCCGTGACGCCCTTGATCAGGTTAAAGCGTGACGCCGTCAGAATTCACATGCTATTTTCACTGGCTTATCATGAGTAAATTTCACGTCCACCTTTTCTTGCCAAGCCATGACGCCGTCCAGAGTAAAAGGTGACGCCGTCAAAGGTAACTTTCAGCACAATTTTGAGACTTTGTCGTTTTCTTCACTTTTATGCTCCAAAAACGTCCAAAAAGCCTCCTTTTCCAGATTTCTCCTCAAAAGTACCTAAAATGACAAAAGGAACGATTTAGGGCAATATTTGATCAAATAAATACGATTTAGGGCTTAAATGACCCCTTAAAAGCGGTACACTTTTCGCTTCATCAAATACCCTTACACTTGAGATTTGCTTGTCCTCAAGCAAATGCGCTTTTATTCTAATCAAAATACAAGTTAGGGGTCATTTAATGCTAACATAAAAGTAATTACAACAAATAATCGTTCCACTTTAATCATAATAAGCACGGAGATTACAAACTAGCACCTCACAAGTAGTGTTTAGATACTCACATCTCTCAAGTGTCATCAAAATAAATCTCATAAATGAAAACGGATAATATCTCTCACTACCTGTCATAGCAAATAGATTACCATAGGCTTGGGAAAGGATCGAAAACCTCCTCCACTAGGCGTAAGCACCTAAGATAAACTATCAAAGAGGGCTTTTAAATGGGTTATAACGTTAGGTGTAGGGAAAAGGAAAACACGGTTTTGTTGGATAAAGGATATTTTACTGGTGGCGAGTTAAAGATCTTGATCAATTACATGTACTATACAATGTTGCTAAGCCAAGACTCGACTCAATCTTAAGCTAGAAACAAAATAACAAAATAACAAAAACATAAAAATAAACATAAAATGAAACGGGATGGTAGTCCGTATGTTTTTTTCTATTTTTCTTTTTCTCTTTTTTTTTTTTTTTTTTTTTTTTTTTTTTTTTTTTTTTTTGACATACACTCTTGCTCTACCATCCAAAATAATACATCATAGGGGCATTGCATCCCCCTTACACTTGAACTTTTACATAACTTTACAAATAACTATTCTAATGACTCGAATTAAGATAATCGAAAAACTTGGAGTACTTTTAAAATTATTAGCACATATGGGGGTAATAAATGATGTTCTTCCCCATTACTCCATTACACTAGTACTTTACCCATGAGTCCCAATCGTCCCAAAACAATATGTACAAGGATATGACTCGACTTAGCAACCATGTAATCAATTAGATAATTAACTTGGGTTTAAACAAATGTTGACACAATAATGCACTAAAAATGAGTGCATACAAGGTAGGCTAAGGCGATTTGGGTGTACATTTAAGTGGGGTGTAACAAATTCTTCCTTTAAGTAAAATGCTTAAAGGTCGAAACGAAAAGATAGGCTCTGAGGGGTGTACTAGGGGTATCGTGTACTAAAAATGAGTACAACGCAAAGGGTGTGGGAGAATTACTTGACCAATGTAGCCAATGTAATTATAACAAAAACACAGGTGTAAAACAATGGGTTAATCCTAATGCCTCTTATCATGTAGTAAATCTAACTACACGAATGTAGTCTCACTTGTGGCCTCGGAATGGTCCTAACGCAAGTTCTAGAATCTAAGTGCTACCGGTACACACATCATAGCATAAATGCTTTTCCTACCAATTCTATGGGCGAACCTCACATATTTGGGGGTGGAAAATTTTTTAGTGGTACGGTTTTTGTGCTAGTCATATAACTCCTATCCGTGAGACGCTCATTAAGATCAAAGTTTCACTCCTATATGTTGTAAAAAAATTTAAATTTGGCACTAAAATTGCCCTAACAGGTATTTCTCTCAGTTTTATTACACATCTACTATCAAACAAACAAAAATCAAGCGTAATTGTATTCTCTAAAATCGTATTTTTACCCCCCCTTACACTTAAGATGAACATTGTCCCCAATGTTCAAATAACAAGATGTAAAAGCAAAAAGTAAAAGATTGAAATCAAATACTCCCCTGATTCGCTCGGTGGATAATGAAGTTACACGGTTAGATCTTCTTCCAAAGTAATGTTGAAGCTCCATGACTAATGCATCGCCATAAGCTTGATTCAAAAACATTTCCTTGTCCAAAATAACCTGTTAAACCTGAGAAAACAAACACGAAAACCTGCATAACATCGGCGGGATAAATCTATATATATAAGGATATAATGCTTGTGGAATGATAATTTTGCAGATTCTTGGAGATTATAAGTTGGAGATTTAATAAAAACTTTTTATGAAAACAAAACTTTCAAAAATTTTTGAAAATTAAATCTGACGCCGTCAGGTTATAAACCCTGACGCCGTCATAAATGACCTGACAAAAATTCTCATGTTAAGTTTCCGGAAATTTTTTGGAAAAACCTTTACCTTACTTCCTGGAAATCCTGCAAAACATCACTATGACTCGATACAAGCATTTGACTCAAACGAATACTAATATGTATGCTAATTTATTATTATTACGATTCATGTTCATTTGTGTTCTAATAAACCGATTTAGATTTCCCTTACACTTATCTTTTGCAAAATACCTTTATATGTAGTTAAGACGAAGTTAAAAACAAAATAAAGCATTTTCACAAATTAGTTTTGAACATGAATCAATAAGAATAAAAATTAAACACACATACGGAAACAAATAAAATCAAACAAACAAATAAACAAACACACAAAGCAAATAAAGCATGGGCTGCCTCCCAAGAGCGCTTGTTTTTGTTCGAGTCACGAGCCTGACTCTACCCTTATTTAACGGATAAAGGAGAGGTTTTTTCTACACTTAGGATTAAGTGCGGGTGATAGTAGCGATACACACCATCTGGGTGGAAGTATGCCACGTGAGGAAAGAGTGACGGATGAATTATATACTCAAAGGGGTGTGCTCCTTTCATCATAACCTTACCTAGTTCACTTTGGTCAATGGGTGAATTAAAGTTTTCTCCTAAAAAGGGATCATCTTCTATCAACTTCGAGAGATTCCTAGTTGGGAATCCATCTTGACCTAATAAACCCGGTTTAAACCCATAATGTTTCTTGTGATCAATCATAAATGGGTGATGTAAGTATGAAAGGTTATGGTTCACTCCTATGTCAGCTTTCTCTCTACAAGGCTTAGAGTCTACTACCTTAATCTTAACATTGCCCAGACTACATGGTTTGATGGGTGGATCGGGACCTTTTTCAATTCCTAAGTTTACATCTAAGGATGGAAGATTAGGTAACGGTTTTGGTTTAGGCTCCGGTTCATCAAAACTAGGAACTTCCATAGAACTAAAAGAAAGGTTATGACTACAAGTATTCAAACCTATTTCTTCTAGTTTTGTTTGGTCCAAGGGCTCTACCTCTATTGGGGTTCCTATAGTCTCTTCTACTTCTTCCGGGTAAGTCACGGGTGGTGTGTATGCCTCAAATGATGGTAGGACTTGTGGGGCACTTGGTGGGCTTATGTTACTTACCTCATCATTCCTTACGTCAAGCTCACCTATATCCTCATCATGCGTTTTAGTAGGATCTAACCCTAACATTTTCCCAAGTATCTCAAGTGCTTCTCTAGGCATTTCAACTTCTACGTCCAAATCATACGGATCATCCTCAATATTCTGACTGCTATATTCAAACTGCCTAAAAGATTCATCATGTGTTTCTTGAGATTCGACGTCATCAATCACAAAACCTAGGTCTTTTTTATCAATGTGATCATGTTCGGCTAAATCCTCCGTCATATCAAGGTCACCTATGTGTTTGTTTTGTAATATGGCATTACATGACATCCACTTAGGTATCTCAACACTAACATATTCATCCCCAAACAAACTTGTTTCATGATCCTCGAAATTTGTGGTCAATTGACTTGTACTAACGTTTGTTGGGTTGTCTACTATATAATAATATTGGGCACACTCTTCAATAGCTTCCCATGCTTTCTCAGCACTTAATTCCCTAATATCCCTGCCGGCAATATGGTAAATGTCCCTTTGGGCATGTCGGTCGACATGATTGTAAAAGATTTGAGTTAGGGACCAAAAATCGAAGTTATGATGAGGGACTTTTTGGAGTAAATATTTAAAACGAGTCCATGCATCATAGAGAGGTTCATCTTTATGTTGATTAAACATCAAGATGTCATATGGAGTGGGTGAATTACGTGGCTGGTAGTATGGTGGATTCGCGTTCTCCATAATGGTGAACGGAAGAGTCAATGGAAATTACGAACAAATACACAAAGAAATAAGATAGACTAAAGAAAACCTAGAAAAATAAAATAAAAATCTCACTAGAAAGGAATCTAGTGAGTAGACCTAATAAAATAAAATTTCAACCTAAGCAATAACTACTCCCCCGGCAGCGGCGCCAAAAACTTGATGCGTGGTTTTGTAACCTTACAACAGGTTTTACCTCTCGAGGGATCTCAAGAGGCTTACAACCCCACCAGGCAGTGTACCTGACCGATGTAGTATAGTGTAGTGGTAAGTACGGGGGATTGATCGTTCTCCACAGGGAATAGTGTTCGTTAGGTATGAAAGACTACTCTAATAGGTCTAAGGGTTGAGGAAGATTCTTTTTTATGTTTTTATATTTTTTATGAAAGCAAGTAAAATCTCGGGTTTGAAGGAGTGGGCGGAATTAGTTGCTAGTCAACTAACCCAAATTACTACAAATGCAAATAAAATAAATAACTGAAAATAAAATGTTGGTGAGAAACTTATGTGTAGAGAAATGTGTTTACTTAGATTTCCTTACTCCCTAACTATCTTTTACCGGTTGATTAGTGTGTATTAGTCGCGTGGATGACGGGTGTATTCCTTAATACCAATTGTGGGGTGGCGTACGTACTTCCCCAACTCTACAAGCTCCTACTTCACTCCTATGTCGAGCCGGCTAGGAAGCTCCTAACATGGGATCACTAGAATTCGCTTGTGCATTAAATACAACCATAAAAACCTTTAGTACGCATTTGGTTCATGTTTCTTAAGACGTTCAAGCAAGTTACCGAATAGGAAGTTAGCCAGTTTTCTTAAGCCTAACATAGATAAACAATCATCCAATACAACTAATAACACACTAATAACCAATAATCAATAGCTAGGTTTCATTAGATCTAAGCAAACACAAGATAAATCTAGCCTAACATGTTAAACAAAAGACAAGAACAAGATAAAATCAAACAACACATAGACATATTGAATGATTAATTGATAACTTATCTTTCAATGTAACATGGAAGATCTCAAGGCAAAAAGCCTTGAAAAAGATGCTAAAATCGTCTTAGGGTTTTTTCCCAAAAATTCCACACTAAGCTCTCTCTTAATGACAAAAAATTAGAAAACTATATATAGATTTTTACATCTGACGGCGTCACCTTATGGAGTGTGACGCCGTCACCTCGCCGCTTCTAGGGTTCCCGGATGACCTTCTTGACGCCGTCCCTCTTTAGCTCTCCAAAATCCGTTCTGGCTTATCAAGGCTTGACGCCGTCAGCTCTTGAACGTGACGCCGTCCCTCTTTGATTTAAGCCGTGACGCCCTTGATCAGGTTAAAGCGTGACGCCGTCAGAATTCACATGCTATTTTCACTGGCTTATCATGAGTAAATTTCACATCCACCTTTTCTTGCCAAGCCATGACGCCGTCCAGAGTAAAAGGTGACGCCGTCAAAGGTAACTTTCAGCACAATTTTGAGACTTTGTCGTTTTCTTCACTTTTATGCTCCAAAAACGTCCAAAAAGCCTCCTTTTCCAGATTTCTCCTCAAAAGTACCTAAAATGACAAAAGGAACGATTTAGGGCAATATTTGATCAAATAAAAACGATTTAGGGCTTAAATGACCCCTTAAAAGCGGTACACTTTTCGCTTCATCAGTTAGGTATGAAAAACTACTCTAATAGGTCTAAGGGTGAGGGATGATTCTTTTTGTGTTTTTTTTATATTTTTACGAAAGCAAGTAAAATCTCGGGTTTGAAAGAGTGGGCAGAATTAGTTGCTAGTCAACTAACCCAAGTTACTACGAATGCAAATAAAATAAAATAACAGAAAATGAAAAGGTTGGTGAAAACTTATGTAGAGAGAAATGTGTTTACTTAGATTTCCTTACTCCCTAACTATCTTTTACCGGTTGATTAGTGTGTATTAGTCGCGTGGATGACGGGTGTATTCCTTAATACCATTCATGGGGTGGCGTACGTACTTCCCCAACTCTACAAGCTCCTACTTCACTCCTATGTCGAGCCGGCTAGGAAGCTCTTAACATGGGATCACTAGAATTCGCTTGTGCATTAAATACAACCATAAAAACCTTTAGTACGCATTGGTTCATGTTTCTTAAGACGTTCAAGCAAATTACCGAATAGGAAGTTAGCCAGTTTTCTTAAGCCTAACATAGATGAACAATCATCCAATACAACTAATAACACACTAATAACCAATAATCAATAGCTAGGTTTCATTAGATCTAAGCAAACACAAGATAAATCTAGCCTAGCATGTTAAACAAAAGACAAGAACAAGATAGAATCAAACAACACATAGACATATTGAATGATTAATTGATAACTTATCTTCAATGTAACATGGAAGATCTCAAGGCAAAAAGCCTTGAAAGAGCTGCCAAATTCGTCCTAGGGTTTTCACACACAAAGTTCCCCAATAAGTTCCACACTAATGACAAAAAATTGCAAAACTATATATAGACTTTCAGATCTGACGGCGTCACGTTATGGAGTGTGACGCCGTCACCTCGCCGCTTTTAGGGTTCCCGGATGACCTTCTTGACGCCGTCCCTCTTTAGCTCTCCAAAATCCGTTCTGGCTTATCAAGTCTTGACGCCGTCAGGATTATGCGTGACGCCGTCCCTCTTTAAATTAAGCCGTGACGACCTTGATCATATTAAAGCGTGACGCCGTCAGAATTCCCATGCAAATTTCCCTGGCTTATCATGAGTAATTTTCACATCCACCATTTTATTGCCAAGCCGTGACGCCGTCTGGAGAGGATCCTGACGCCGTCAAAGGTAACTTTTAGCCGATTTTGAGACTTTGTCGTTTTCTTCACTTTAATGCTCCAAAAACGTCCAAAATGCTTCCTTTTCCAGATTTCTTCTCAAAAGTACCTAAAATGACAAAAGGAACGATTTAGGGCAATATTTGATCAAATAAATACGATTTAGGGCTTAAATGACCCCCTAAAAGCGGTACACTTTTCGCTTCATCAGGTACACACAAGAAGAAGGAATAGACTATGATGAGGTTTATGCTCCAGTAGCAAGGATTGAGGCGATTAGGCTTTTCTTAGCTTATGCTTCATTTTTAGGCTTCACAGTCTACCAAATGGATGTCAAAAGTGCATTTTTATATGGTGAAATTGGAGAAGAGGTGTATGTTTCACAACCTCCAGGCTTCATTGACCCATTACATCCAAACAAAGTGTACAGAGTAGTGAAAGCTCTCTATGGCCTTCATCAGGCACCAAGAGCTTGGTATGCAACACTAGCTTCCTACTTATTAGAAAATGGATTTCAAAGAGGAAAGATTGATCAGACACTGTTCATCAAACAACACAAGAAGGATCTTCTGTTAGTGCAGGTGTATGTGGATGACATTATCTTTGGATCTACTAGGAAAGATATGTGTTTAGAATTTGAGAAGCTTATGAAAGATAAGTTTCAGATGAGTTCTATGGGAGAACTTACATTCTTTTTGGGTTTGCAAGTTAAGCAATCATCTGAAGGCATATTTATTAATCAAGACAAATATGTTGCAGAGATACTTAGAAAATTTCAATTTGCTAATTCAAAAATAGCAAGCACACCAATGGACTCAGAGAAGCACCTTCTGAAAGATGAAGATGGAGAAAATGTAGATGTACACAATTACAGATCTATGATAGGCTCTTTGATGTACCTTACATCATCTAGACCTGATATCATGTTTCCTTTTTGTGTTTGTGCAAGATTTCAAGTTACTCCAAAGGTTTCTCATTTAACTGCAGTCAAGAGAATTTTTAGATATCTCAAGGGTCAACCAAGGTTGGGTCTATGGTATTCAAAGGAATCTCCTTTTGACTTGGTAGTATATTCGGATAGTGATTATGCTGGTGCTAGCTTGGACAGAAAGTCAACAACTGGAGGATGTCAATTCCTTGGGTGTAGACTTGTCTCATGGCAGTGTAAGAAGCAAACAAGTGTGGCAAATTCAACAACTGAAGCTGAATACATAGCTGCTGCAAGTTGCTCTAGTCAAGTTCTATGGCTTCAAAACCAACTCCTTGATTATGGGTACAATTTCTTAAACACTGTTATTCATATTGATAAGTAGTACAATTTGTATTATTAAAAATCCAGTGCAACATTCTAAAACAAAACACATTGAAATTAGACATCACTTTATAAGAGACTGCAATGAGAAAAGGTTAATTCAAGTTCTTAAAATTGCTTCAGAACATAATTTTGCAGATCTGCTAACAAAAGCTTTTGATGTTTCAAGGTTTCAGTACTTGATGGCAAGTATTGGAATGCTTGATATTTAAATTTTCAATATGATGTGTTTTTGTAAATAAATTTTTGTTGATTGCTACTGATTTATAAGGTACTGCTAATATATCATAAGGTACTGCTAAAGCACACAAGGTGCTGCTAGTACAAAAATTTACATTGTGTTATTCATATAGTTGGTCTTATGATTATACTAATGCAAGACAAGTACTATGTATTTTGTTCTTTTGGTTTTAGACTAACAATTTCAGGTATGAATACACAAAGGATGTTTTCAAGTGAAATGGAAATAGAAGAATTGAGATATTAGTTGCTGACCATAATAGGTTTATGATGGACTGAGTTTGGGACTTTAAAGCTCCTTAAAACTTCTTTCTTAAAATCTAGTTATGATATTTCACATTGAATTGATGACTTAGTTGATCAGATAGTAACTGATGCAACTCACTTTCTATCATTTTATACTTTTAAGTATAATGTACAAGTCTGAGGACATCTGATAGAAAGAATAGCTAGTAAAAGTGAATTTAACACTTGTGTTAGAGGCAACAATTACTATGATCTGGAAACCCAGTCAAGAAAATCTTTTGAATAGATTTATCTTTACACAGGCAATTATTTATAACTGAAAAACATTGGTTCTCACACAACCAGAGGTTGCTTGAAACCGAAATGCTGATTAAGTGTCTGTTATAAACTTGATTTCTTCAAAATGGTTGAAAGTAGTATGATTTTTAATTCTAAAATCATGAACATACTACTAAGTCAAATGATTTCTTAAAAGGATTTTCAAGGATTCACAAAAACCATTCATTAATGGATCATGAATCGAAATGTCCACTGATTCACCTCTCATAGGAGTTAACACACCTAGAAGTGATGAGGGCAGTAACTTAAACTCTTAAGGAATTGATGGCTTCATGTACAACATTGTCTGACAACAAGTTCTAAATGCTGTATCAGATGATAAGGAAAGATATATTTTGGTACATAGTGAGATCTTCCAAACAAGGGGAGGATGATGAAACAAAAGTTATTTGCTTCAGGGGAGGTAACAATCTCAGGGGAGGAAATAATGGCCTAGAAAAGGAAGAAAATCCAATAAAAGGAAGGAGAAGACAAGAGCATACAAGATGATGAGGAGGTTAAAAATGACAAGAACATTCCAAAGGAGAAAGTTCTATCTAGATCAAACGAAGAAAGGTTTCAATTTCTCTTCAAAGACATGCTGGTTAGATGATTTCACTTGTTGAAACAAGCATCCAAGATACACAGCATCATTGCCTCTTATAATTCCTCCATCCAAGGAAATTGCACCATCTTTTAGTCCAAGATTGGTTCAATATGTTTTGATATTGCTAAAGTCAAAGAAGAGCAAAGTAGATGAATTACTGAGAAGATATTCAATCTTGAAGAACATAAGTGTTTGAAAGATCTTCAATCCAAGATTTAATTCAGAAACATGTTTGAAAGGATTCACATGTTTAGGGGAGGATTGTTGGGAATTAAATATTCAAGATGTTTAATATCGGGTTCTAATCCAAGAAATACTCTAAGTGTAATTCTGCTGCTAGTGCAAAACGGTTTCTGCTGATAATGTTGATTCTGCTGATAGAACATTTCACTCTGCTGATAGTGATAAATGACTCTGCTGATAGGCTTAACACTCTGCTGATGGATTCTGCTGATAGCGATAGATTGTTCCTGCTGATAGTGAACACTCTGCTGCTGAAAGGATAAGATCGAAGAAGATATTTATTGTATTTTGGTCAACAATATACGGTAGATAATATCTTACTCCATGTGCTTAGTTAACAAGTTGTATACATAGATACATGTTGTATCTTATGTACTGACACTCAATAGGATAAGTTAACCAAGTAAGTCGGCCAAGACTTTAAGCAATTTTGTAAAGATCTTTTGACTATAAAAGAGATCTTAGTTGTGATATTAGTGTGAGAGTTGTCAAGTGTCAAATAGAAGTTAGAACATATAACTGTTAGAACAAACACAAATATATCACAAGTGATAAAGACATAAGATTCAAGGTTGTAACCCTAGTGATATTTCAAGATCACTCGTATTATTATCCTTAATAATATTGAATCGTTTGGTGATAATCTTTATGTGTTCATTGCTAACTAACAAACATAACAATTCCATTTCCATAACATACACAACCTTCTAAGTTTGGTTGAGTGAATTCCGCGCACTTAATCATTTTAACACAACATATCATACACACAAAGTTACAAGGTTTAACCACCTAAATCGTGTGTCCAGGATCCTAGCAATTCATATCACTAAAGGCAGCATATTTGCAGCACTTTCTTCAAAATATGTCGAATGGTAAAAGAGTTAGGTTAGAGCATGATGCTGCTGATAGGGAATGGTCAAACAAGGTACTAAGAGAGGTCATATTTCCTGAGATTTATGAGAGATATGGACCTAATGCTGAACCAAATAAGCAATTGCCAGCCAAAGTTCTAGAAGACCTAAGACGACAAGTTTACAGTGAGGAACAAGAAGAAGGTGTAAAACCACACAGCAGTGTTAATTCCAAGCTACCACAATGCAAGAAAGTTAGAAGCAAAAATCAACAAGGAAGTGTTTATGAGGGTACGTAATTGTCTAGGACCTTTTTCAAGTCAAGGTTGTGGCATTTGTAGGCTAAATTTTTTTGTTTCTGTCGTGTGTTGTGCTAAAGTGCCTGTGTTGTAAAACCTGGTTATTTGTATAATATTGTACTTAAGTAACGTTTCGATTTTTATGAACTCAACTGTGATGGGTTACTTAATTAATTGTTTGGTAAACACAGTTTTCAATCACTACATAGGCATGCGAATGCAAACTGTGTAATTAAAAGTGTATAGATTTATAAATCAAGTATAGTACCTTCAAATACTGTTAAACCTTGTTTATTGGCTCCTTGTGCTTCCAGAAGTATTCAAGCATACGTTCACGATATGCTAAAGCTGTTTGAAGAGGGTCATCTACTTCCAGTGGTTGGTTACGGCACAACCTGTACAAAATAATACAAACCCATACACCACAATCACCATATAGTTCTGCTTGTTTTGGGACTGCAGGACACTGGTATGTTATTTTATAGTCCTTGGCTGATATGCCCTTGCTCGCCAATATCCCTTGCTGGTCCAGATACATCGTAAGCTGTTTTGGTAAAATTCTCTTCATATTTCTCCACCACCGTTTGCCATTGCCATGGACACACCCAAGAGTGTCATAAAAGGAAACAACTCCAGTACGCAGTTGAAGCTCAGCGAGACACCAATGTTTCTCAGTTTCATTCACGGGAAAATACACCTAATATAGACAAACAAATGTACAAATTACTATGTATACAATTACAATTGTATATTAAAAACGATTGTGGTAAACTAACCTTTTCGACATCTCGCCAAGCCACAGGGTTAGTATGTGCCATTTGAATAATGATCATACATTTCACCAGCCAAGATGTGTCGTAAGAAAAGAGACCCTGCCAAAGTCCAATCTGCATTGCTTGGTCTAAGAGACCACATCAGGTGAAACCATATATCCAAGTGATGTGTACAAAAAACAAAAATTATAAAACTTATAGTGGTTACTCAATCAAAACTATATACAAATGTATTTGACCAGATAGTTATGATGGTTCCTTACATAGTCGTACAGCCAACCGCCTTTACAATCTTCATGACAGGCCAATGCTAGCCAAAAATTCCTACCAGAAACAATGGTACGACTGCCCCATGGAAACTTAAAGTCTGTTGGTTTTTTTTGCTTTAAATAACTACGAAGCGAATCAGGCAAAGACACCTTGTCCTTTTTGCATTTGGGATGTCGAGACAGATCCTAAAATAAACAAATCAATGATTAACATTAAACGAATCATAATATTGTTAATTTAAGAATAAAAAACAGACTACCTCTACAAAAGGATCTATGTTGGCCGAATAGAATTCAGTAATTGAACGTGTTTTTGGGTTTCCAGAGACGTCCTGAAAAGATACATAACATATATTAGCAGAGGCCAACCAGATATTGATTTCAGTATGAATGTAATATGGTGTTTTACCTCTAAAATGACAATAGGCTCAATTGACTCCTTTCTGCAACTAGTTGTTCTTGTCAGTCGTGTGCGTTGGACGTTGTCTGAATTCAGAGAACGTGAAAACTTCTCCTGCCTTGATTTAAAGGTTTTAGCCAAGTTTTTAATTTTCGCCGCCTTTTTTTTTGGATTTTCTTCATTTTGCGATCGGAAAAAACAGAGTCCAAGCAAGGTTTGTCATTAGGACCGACCACATTTGCATATCCTTGGTTGCTGACTGTTTGTTGAAATGGTGTTGTTTGATCTTTCTGCATAGCATAGGTTGTGATTAGGACCGAACACAAGACATAGAAAGAAACACTTATTAACCTTTTTAAAATTAAAATAAACCATGTACCTCAACATCTGTCTGCAACGGTGTTGTTTGTTCTTTATGCACGCAACTAACATTCTTACCGGATACTTGTTCCATCACCTTTCCATTCTCAACACCCTTCCCATTTTCATTGTCAAACGGTATTTCTTCTAACGAAACCCTAGTCGCATCCGCTTCGTCGCTTATAAAATTAATGAAATCATCATACAACGGGTGATCCTGGTACAATAAAGATGTATAAACAAATGGGCAAATAAGGAAGCTTGTATGTTGCGAAAGTATCTATTAAAGATAACATACATCACCGTATACGAGGGATGTTGTTTGTTTAATGTCCTTCTCATGAAATGCTCCAACTTTAGTAGCAGGTTGATGTTTATCAAGAGCAGGGAAGTCAGGGGTAACCCCTACTTGACATGCTTGTAAAAGAACTTCCATCGAACCCAGTTGAGATTCGTTGTAGCCTTTCTTCCCAACTTCCTTGTCAATTTCCATGGGATGGGCTGCAACATTGGTTGTAACACCATTATCAGCTTCGCAAGCTAATGACGTGGCCTGTAGTTGACAAAATAATACAACATTTAATGAATTAAATGTACGATTAAAGTATGCTAACCAAATGATATAAGGGTAAACATTAACGCGGAAATGAGATACTTATAAACGTATGCCAAAAAACATAAACTAAAAACAAACCTTGAAAAAAACAGGATTGTCAACTTCCATTGGATGATCATCATCAACATCATGATCAGCATGATCATCATCATCATCTTGGCCCGTAACATCATTATCAACATCAACATCATCATCAGCTTCACAAGGTGATGACGGGGTCTGTAGTTGCCAAAATGATATAAGTGTAAACGTTAACGAGGAATTAACCTTCGTATAAAGTTAGGAGAAAAAAACATAAAAGGTAAATACAAACCATGTAAATATCAGGGTTGACATCAGACTCGACTGGAATATCTGTGTTGGTAACCTTAATATTTGGGTCATCAGTTTTTTCTTGATAAAAAACAACACCACCATCAGAATTTTCGTTCAAAACTGTCTCTAACTCTGAAACTCTTGTTTTCACCTTCTGAAACAGCTCGCGAATGTCTTGTTTTGGGACAGACGCAATGTGTTTCGCAATCAACGCAAGATCAGTTTGCAAATGAAATAACTCGCCGAAAATAGCAGTCGTTGAAACATTCATTTCATTTTGGGCTTCACTTGATTGGACACGATTTGCGTTTTCAACATCATTTTCATCTAAAATTTGTAAACGTGGTGCTTCATGTTGATCATCTGCGCTATCAGCTTATTGGTGATCCTCTGCACTATCAGCTTGTTGGTGATCGTCTGCGGCATCAGCTTGTTGGTGATCGTCTGCGCTATCAGCTTCTTGGTGATCCTCTGCACTTGACAGGTCTGGATCAGACAAACCCTTGATGAAAGGGATGCTAGCAATACACCACGGCTGTCTCAATTCGCATTTCATTGCATAAAGTGCCATAATGGGAATTGACTCCTAAAAAACCAAATACTAAATAACTCGGTATGTGAACAAATTTAAATAAATGTCCAATAAATTTGCCTTCAAAGATAGTGTGGTGCTTACCGGTCCAAAGAGTGTTTTATGGTCTGATTTTCGAAACTTTTGACATTTAGACCAAGCAAGACCTCTGATTCCTCCCGAACCGTCAGGTTTATCACGCAAGCCAACCGCTTGTGAACGGTCAACCGTAATAAAGGGCCCTGGCAGCCCGGGAGAAAAAGCAATTTAAATCCATGGGAGTATAGAAGTACATCCCCGGGTCGTTAAGTCCCAACGAGGTGTGAACGTGATAGTACAACGAATGTAGGTGCTGAAATGATGTGGAATATACAAAAAACCGGAATCTGATTGACTAACACTGGAATGTGAATAATCATAGCTCTGTCACAGCTGTATCGTTAAAAACGTACAATCAGAAACCTAAAAACGCGAAAGATTTACAAACGTACGTTTAAATTCAAATAAACGTAAACGTACAAAACGAATAAAAACAAACATTCCCAAAGAGGGAATTTGCATGCCTTAACGGCTTAAATGCAAATTAAATAAAAATAAAATAAATAACTATATTTACAAAGTTAGTATTATAATAATAAAAATATCTAAAAACCTAAAACGTAAGTTCTATCTAAAGAAAATCAAAGAAAACTAAAACCGCGCGAATTAAATAAAACTAACGTAAGTGCGCAAGTTAAAACGTAAAATTTGTGAATTATAAACACTATGGGTGCAAATATAATTTTTACAGGTTCTATATGATAAAAGAAAATTTTAGAAAAAAGAATTATATTTTTTTGACTTTTATATTTTTTATTATGATTTAATTACTATTATACAAACAAAAATACGAAATAAATACTAAAACTATTCTAAAAAATCTGAAAATTTTATCTAAAATACTTTATAACATAACAAAGCTAAGAAAAATATAAAGGGCAAGACAGCTTATTCGGATAAGCTAGTATAAGCTGAAAATGAAAAATAAGCTTAATCCGAAAAAACATGTTAAAAGGAATTAAGTTGGATTCTAAATCAGAACTGGTGCTCCAGAGCATTTGGGAACGGGGTGTGTTGTGTGTGCATGTATACTAGCGAGAGGTCTTGAGGTGGAAAGGTGTGGTGGTGAAACAGGCAAGGTGGAGGGTGGTATGGTTTTGGCGGGCTGTGTGAGGAAGGAGAAGAAAGAGGGTGGGTTTGACCGGGTCAAACCTGGTATTTTATTATAAGGGTTGGTTTTGGTCAGGGGGTTCAAATGGGGTATCAGGGGGTTCATTTTGGTTTCAGGGGGTTCATAAGGTTTGGATGGGTTTAGTTTATGGATTTATTAATAAAAAGGGTATGGTTTGGTTTTTTATTGTACAAGGACCCTTTTTGTAATTTCTGAATTGTTGAAGGGTGTGAGTTGTCACTTTCCAAACTTCCTTCAAGGGATTAAACCTGCCAATAAACAATAACACAAGGACCAAATTTGATAATTTTAACATTTTAAAACTTTAAGGACCATTTGTGTTAATTTTGGATTTTGAGGGGTAAAAGTTGCCATTTGTAGAAAACTTTCATCCAAGGATTGTTTGTGAACATGTTTGATTATCCAAGGACTAAAGTTGACTTTTCATCATTTTAAACCTTCAGGGACTAGTTTTGTAAAATTATGAAACTTCAGGGACTGAAAATGACAATTGTGTAAACTTTGTGTATTTTTCACTTGTTTTTCAATCTTTTGTACCTGAATCACATAAAAACACATTTTCATGATATTTGTACCATTTTGTGAGTCATTTGTGTGTTTTTGGTCGTTTTGTGGGTTTAATTAATACTAAATATATGTGTATTTAGACACATATCAAATCCCCCACACTAAACTATTGCTAGTCCCTAGCAATCTTTTATGAAAAATTAATGGATTTCATCTCTTTACCAAAAACCATTACTTCTGGAGTAGCCAAATGTTTCAGTTCAAGTAAGAACTTTGGTACACTGATAACCAAATGATTTTGAGCAAATCATAAGCTGTAAACGGATTTGATTCGTCTTTACCAAAAGCCGTTTGCTTCTGGACTAGCCAACTCTTAGATAAATTATCAATATTATCTTTGGTGAGCTGATTACCAATCATGGATTTTCACTGCTTTAACCACAAGCCATAATCTTGCGGGCTAGCCAACTCTTCACTTTTGAAGATATGGTGAGTCGAATACCATACAATTTTGGGCAAATTGCAAGCCATCAACGGATTTGAGACATCTTTACCAAGAGCCGTTTGCTCTCGGATTAGCCAATCCTTATGTGGGTTAGACATGGCGGACTGATAACCATTTATTGCGTTTAGTACATAGTACTTCCACTAAAAAAAAAATTAAATTTGGCCATTTTTGGGGAAAAAGGGACTAAAAGGGAACATTTTTGATGAAATTCGCCAGAATTTCCCCTCCCCCACACTTGAACTGAATATTGTCCTCAATATTCAAAGTCCCGGCTATTATGCCGAATCCTTGAACGTAAAAAGATAACATTTCTAAGCCAAGTGGGGTAAACACAACAGTTATTCTGTTTTTTGGTATATACAATTTTCATTTGGTTTTCAGATCTATATACAAAATGTGGGGCACACCCCCACACTTAGGTGGTAGAAAGGAGTAAGAAAAGTGAAACATGGGTGAAAACCCATGTTGAGCTACTGTTTTTGATTACCGAGTCGCTAGCTTGACTCGACCCCGAATTAGTTGGTTCATGGGGAAAAGATTGGGTGAGAAATCGGAGTGGGGACCACTCACAGAATTATGAATAATAAGGTTAGGAGAATATTTTTGGGTTTTTGATTTTATAATGTTTTTGTATTTTTTAAGATTTATATATATATACAAAGGAAATGAAAGTAGGGAAATCCTAACAACTGCCCCTCGAAAGGGAATCTGGGCTTGACAGAGCTCAGCAACTGGAATCCGACAACCGAACGATCAAACGTTCTCAATAGAGGAGTTAACAAACTGCGCGTTTCCGCCCCTTAAAAGGGAATCTGGGTTTGTAACGTCTACCAAATTGTTTTCAAACAGCCAACAACCAAATGTTGTAACTGAGGGACTAATCAAACTGGGCAAGTTGTGTGCTATGAAAAGGAAAATATTTTTGTATATTGTATTGTTTTTGGAAATGAAATATGATATATATATAGTATATATAAAGGATGGATATATTAACAAAACATAAGTCATACGCAGCACACCTCCCCGGCAGCGGCGCCAAAATTTGATTCCTCCCGAACCGTCAGGTTTATCACGCAAGCCAACCGCTTGTGAACGGTCAACCGTAATAAAGGGCCCTGGCAGCCCGGGAGAAAAAGCAATTTAAATCCATGGGAGTATAGAAGTACATCCCCGGGTCGTTAAGTCCCAACGAGGTGTGAACGTGATAGTACAACGAATGTAGGTGCTGAAATGATGTGGAATATACAAAAAACCGGAATCTGATTGACTAACACTGGAATGTGAATAATCATAGCTCTGTCACAGCTGTATCGTTAAAAACGTACAATCAGAAACCTAAAAACGCGAAAGATTTACAAACGTACGTTTAAATTCAAATAAACGTAAACGTACAAAACGAATAAAAACAAACATTCCCAAAGAGGGAATTTGCATGCCTTAACGGCTTAAATGCAAATTAAATAAAAATAAAATAAATAACTATATTTACAAAGTTAGTATTATAATAATAAAAATATCTAAAAACCTAAAACGTAAGTTCTATCTAAAGAAAATCAAAGAAAACTAAAACCGCGCGAATTAAATAAAACTAACGTAAGTGCGCAAGTTAAAACGTAAAATTTGTGAATTATAAACACTATGGGTGCAAATATAATTTTTACAGGTTCTATATGATAAAAGAAAATTTTAGAAAAAAGAATTATATTTTTTTGACTTTTATATTTTTTATTATGATTTAATTACTATTATACAAACAAAAATACGAAATAAATACTAAAACTATTCTAAAAAATCTGAAAATTTTATCTAAAATACTTTATAACATAACAAAGCTAAGAAAAATATAAAGGGCAAGACAGCTTATTCGGATAAGCTAGTATAAGCTGAAAATGAAAAATAAGCTTAATCCGAAAAAACATGTTAAAAGGAATTAAGTTGGATTCTAAATCAGAACTGGTGCTCCAGAGCATTTGGGAACGGGGTGTGTTGTGTGTGCATGTATACTAGCGAGAGGTCTTGAGGTGGAAAGGTGTGGTGGTGAAACAGGCAAGGTGGAGGGTGGTATGGTTTTGGCGGGCTGTGTGAGGAAGGAGAAGAAAGAGGGTGGGTTTGACCGGGTCAAACCTGGTATTTTATTATAAGGGTTGGTTTTGGTCAGGGGGTTCAAATGGGGTATCAGGGGGTTCATTTTGGTTTCAGGGGGTTCATAAGGTTTGGATGGGTTTAGTTTATGGATTTATTAATAAAAAGGGTATGGTTTGGTTTTTTATTGTACAAGGACCCTTTTTGTAATTTCTGAATTGTTGAAGGGTGTGAGTTGTCACTTTCCAAACTTCCTTCAAGGGATTAAACCTGCCAATAAACAATAACACAAGGACCAAATTTGATAATTTTAACATTTTAAAACTTTAAGGACCATTTGTGTTAATTTTGGATTTTGAGGGGTAAAAGTTGCCATTTGTAGAAAACTTTCATCCAAGGATTGTTTGTGAACATGTTTGATTATCCAAGGACTAAAGTTGACTTTTCATCATTTTAAACCTTCAGGGACTAGTTTTGTAAAATTATGAAACTTCAGGGACTGAAAATGACAATTGTGTAAACTTTGTGTATTTTTCACTTGTTTTTCAATCTTTTGTACCTGAATCACATAAAAACACATTTTCATGATATTTGTACCATTTTGTGAGTCATTTGTGTGTTTTTGGTCGTTTTGTGGGTTTAATTAATACTAAATATATGTGTATTTAGACACATATCAAATCCCCCACACTAAACTATTGCTAGTCCCTAGCAATCTTTTATGAAAAATTAATGGATTTCATCTCTTTACCAAAAACCATTACTTCTGGAGTAGCCAAATGTTTCAGTTCAAGTAAGAACTTTGGTACACTGATAACCAAATGATTTTGAGCAAATCATAAGCTGTAAACGGATTTGATTCGTCTTTACCAAAAGCCGTTTGCTTCTGGACTAGCCAACTCTTAGATAAATTATCAATATTATCTTTGGTGAGCTGATTACCAATCATGGATTTTCACTGCTTTAACCACAAGCCATAATCTTGCGGGCTAGCCAACTCTTCACTTTTGAAGATATGGTGAGTCGAATACCATACAATTTTGGGCAAATTGCAAGCCATCAACGGATTTGAGACATCTTTACCAAGAGCCGTTTGCTCTCGGATTAGCCAATCCTTATGTGGGTTAGACATGGCGGACTGATAACCATTTATTGCGTTTAGTACATAGTACTTCCACTAAAAAAAAAATTAAATTTGGCCATTTTTGGGGAAAAAGGGACTAAAAGGGAACATTTTTGATGAAATTCGCCAGAATTTCCCCTCCCCCACACTTGAACTGAATATTGTCCTCAATATTCAAAGTCCCGGCTATTATGCCGAATCCTTGAACGTAAAAAGATAACATTTCTAAGCCAAGTGGGGTAAACACAACAGTTATTCTGTTTTTTGGTATATACAATTTTCATTTGGTTTTCAGATCTATATACAAAATGTGGGGCACACCCCCACACTTAGGTGGTAGAAAGGAGTAAGAAAAGTGAAACATGGGTGAAAACCCATGTTGAGCTACTGTTTTTGATTACCGAGTCGCTAGCTTGACTCGACCCCGAATTAGTTGGTTCATGGGGAAAAGATTGGGTGAGAAATCGGAGTGGGGACCACTCACAGAATTATGAATAATAAGGTTAGGAGAATATTTTTGGGTTTTTGATTTTATAATGTTTTTGTATTTTTTAAGATTTATATATATATACAAAGGAAATGAAAGTAGGGAAATCCTAACAACTGCCCCTCGAAAGGGAATCTGGGCTTGACAGAGCTCAGCAACTGGAATCCGACAACCGAACGATCAAACGTTCTCAATAGAGGAGTTAACAAACTGCGCGTTTCCGCCCCTTAAAAGGGAATCTGGGTTTGTAACGTCTACCAAATTGTTTTCAAACAGCCAACAACCAAATGTTGTAACTGAGGGACTAATCAAACTGGGCAAGTTGTGTGCTATGAAAAGGAAAATATTTTTGTATATTGTATTGTTTTTGGAAATGAAATATGATATATATATAGTATATATAAAGGATGGATATATTAACAAAACATAAGTCATACGCAGCACACCTCCCCGGCAGCGGCGCCAAAATTTGATTCCTCCCGAACCGTCAGGTTTATCACGCAAGCCAACCGCTTGTGAACGGTCAACCGTAATAAAGGGCCCTGGCAGCCCGGGAGAAAAAGCAATTTAAATCCATGGGAGTATAGAAGTACATCCCCGGGTCGTTAAGTCCCAACGAGGTGTGAACGTGATAGTACAACGAATGTAGGTGCTGAAATGATGTGGAATATACAAAAAACCGGAATCTGATTGACTAACACTGGAATGTGAATAATCATAGCTCTGTCACAGCTGTATCGTTAAAAACGTACAATCAGAAACCTAAAAACGCGAAAGATTTACAAACGTACGTTTAAATTCAAATAAACGTAAACGTACAAAACGAATAAAAACAAACATTCCCAAAGAGGGAATTTGCATGCCTTAACGGCTTAAATGCAAATTAAATAAAAATAAAATAAATAACTATATTTACAAAGTTAGTATTATAATAATAAAAATATCTAAAAACCTAAAACGTAAGTTCTATCTAAAGAAAATCAAAGAAAACTAAAACCGCGCGAATTAAATAAAACTAACGTAAGTGCGCAAGTTAAAACGTAAAATTTGTGAATTATAAACACTATGGGTGCAAATATAATTTTTACAGGTTCTATATGATAAAAGAAAATTTTAGAAAAAAGAATTATATTTTTTTGACTTTTATATTTTTTATTATGATTTAATTACTATTATACAAACAAAAATACGAAATAAATACTAAAACTATTCTAAAAAATCTGAAAATTTTATCTAAAATACTTTATAACATAACAAAGCTAAGAAAAATATAAAGGGCAAGACAGCTTATTCGGATAAGCTAGTATAAGCTGAAAATGAAAAATAAGCTTAATCCGAAAAAACATGTTAAAAGGAATTAAGTTGGATTCTAAATCAGAACTGGTGCTCCAGAGCATTTGGGAACGGGGTGTGTTGTGTGTGCATGTATACTAGCGAGAGGTCTTGAGGTGGAAAGGTGTGGTGGTGAAACAGGCAAGGTGGAGGGTGGTATGGTTTTGGCGGGCTGTGTGAGGAAGGAGAAGAAAGAGGGTGGGTTTGACCGGGTCAAACCTGGTATTTTATTATAAGGGTTGGTTTTGGTCAGGGGGTTCAAATGGGGTATCAGGGGGTTCATTTTGGTTTCAGGGGGTTCATAAGGTTTGGATGGGTTTAGTTTATGGATTTATTAATAAAAAGGGTATGGTTTGGTTTTTTATTGTACAAGGACCCTTTTTGTAATTTCTGAATTGTTGAAGGGTGTGAGTTGTCACTTTCCAAACTTCCTTCAAGGGATTAAACCTGCCAATAAACAATAACACAAGGACCAAATTTGATAATTTTAACATTTTAAAACTTTAAGGACCATTTGTGTTAATTTTGGATTTTGAGGGGTAAAAGTTGCCATTTGTAGAAAACTTTCATCCAAGGATTGTTTGTGAACATGTTTGATTATCCAAGGACTAAAGTTGACTTTTCATCATTTTAAACCTTCAGGGACTAGTTTTGTAAAATTATGAAACTTCAGGGACTGAAAATGACAATTGTGTAAACTTTGTGCATTTTTCACTTGTTTTTCAATCTTTTGTACCTGAATCACATAAAAACACATTTTCATGATATTTGTACCATTTTGTGAGTCATTTGTGTGTTTTTGGTCGTTTTGTGGGTTTAATTAATACTAAATATATGTGTATTTAGACACATATCAACCTCGTGAAATGACCTTCGTGTCTTTCGCCCACCAATTGCTGCTTTTAGGAAAACTCTCCAAAATCCATATCTGTAATATGTGGTTGTTTAAAATTTGATGCGTATGTATGCAAGATAAATTGGAAAACATATGATGTTTGTTTCCAATGTATAAAATGTGAAAAAAGTTGTTCAAAGTGCAGGTTATAACCGTGTTCAAAACTATATATAAACTATATATCTAATATAAAAAACCTAAATTAATACTTTTACAAAAGAAAACTATAGGTATATGGCGAAGGTATATATTACTGGTGTAATAAAGTAATGTATACAAAACAAAAACAAAAATTTTGTACACCATATACATATATATAGCAATTAGTCAGAATTCAGACTAAATACAACAATACTAAATAGTCTAATGAATATAGTGGTCAAATTTAGTACAGACTAGTAAGTATGGCATACCTTGAAAGCCCAAGCAAAACCGTATAGATTGTATGTCGCACTGAACTTTGGGTTTTTTTCCAACTTGGCCAAATGATCTTTTCTGTGTCAGTCAACAACATTCACAGTCCTTTGATAAAATTTATGCCACATGTATTCACCCCAAGGAAAAACATTCCAATCATCAAAGTCCTCCACCAAAGACAGTATATGATTAGGGATACAATTCCTTTCTTCAATACCCATAAACACTAACATAGCAACAATCAAAAGACACAACCTAACAAAATCATCATCAGAAACAGCTAAGAACCTATTTTCATCTTTAACTAGTTTCAAACAATCAGTGGCATATACATAATTTATACCATCTGTCTTTTTTTAAGGAAATACACGGTCACGAAATGCACTTGTTTTATTTTGACTTTTACAAACTTTACCAAATCGAAACCCTTTTATTAAACAAAATTCTTTACGCCCGAACTCTAACAAATCATCCCCAATTTTGAATTGCAATGGTGGGGAATCGGACGATATGTTAGAAACGTTTACCTGATGTTGTAAAACAAAATGCATCAAATGGCAGTCATTATTGCAAAACCGAATATCCAACCACGGACCAAAGACTGTGTTTCTAAACAACCTTTCCCGCTTTTTATTCTTCGACAAAATGCCTTTGATATCTGTAAGCAACTTCACTGTAGATCGAACAGCGATTTTACAACTGTACAACTGAATCGGCATATCGAATTAAAGGGTGTTAAGGAATTATGATTTGTTAGTTGTGTGATGCTTTGCCTGTGGAGAAGAAGATGTGTGTGTATTAATGTGTATTCTTTAATGAATTGTAATCGTACTAATATCTATAAAAAGTTCCTTATTTTAATGCATGTAAAATGACCAAAATATCCAGTTGCTCATGTATTGGTTGCCCAAAAATAAAAAGTTGCCCAAAAAACAATACCTTCCATGTACATCGTACCAAAAGTTGATGCCGTACTCTGGTCGGACAAGTTGTCCTGGTCTAGTATAAGAATTTTGTGAGATCGGGTCGGATAAGCAAACGCATTGGGCAACTGGGGCATATTAGTAATTATCCCTTTATTTAATTTTAAGTCTTAATTAATTAAATACTTAATTTCTACATATATATATACGATAATATATATATTACTTACGCATTTTGCGACGACAAGCAATAAGCATGGAAGTTCCGTCGCACGTATTTTCACCGTACACTTTCACCATGAGCCATCACCAAAGAGTCTTATACGATGAACTATTTTTAAATGTACCTTACAACACAGCAAGTAAGAAATACACGAGCACTGGACACACGTAAACTCTTCAATTGAGTTAAAACATTTAAAACATGAATATTTCGCTAAGACTTACCATACTGATCTAGGTCGCGTGTCGGAGCGGTTGCACTGTGTATTTGTTGACTAGCATATTGCTATTGTTATTAAGGTGAGTTTATAGCCCCATTTTTATACGTATTGTTTTTATAAACCTTGGGGGTGAGAAACATGCAAAACTGTTTTCATGGACCAAATTGAACTTTGGTTTTATACACACTTGTATGCCGACAACCTAAGTATGCTTGAATCCCATTGCGCCCACTATCATCAACCGTCAATTCCTGCTGGGAAGCGCGTATGATATAAATAGATCTATTGGGGGTGACTCCCCCATTCGGTTGGCCCGGCAGGTCAACGCGAACGTATACCATGTCGGATTTTGCCGAGTGTCTGGAGATTAACACTTGCGGGCACCCTTGTTTACTATGCCGGTTAGGCATATCGCTTGTCTAGTTTCGGTTGGATGAGCTTAGTGTTAGCATACCGAATGAGTGTGATTGTTGAATTATTTGCTATGGTCCATATGTGCTTATTTACTTTAAACCTATGAACTCACAAGCGTTAGCTGACTTTTAGCATGTTTTTCTCAGGTGTTTGAGAATGTGTTCATTGAAGGCAGGGTATGACATTGGTCATAAGTTTTCTGGAAATGTTTTTACTTATGCGTTCAACTCTGATTTGGGACAGATTTGTTAAATGGGCTTCATTTTAATTGAATTGAAATTGATGTATGATAATTTATGAGTAAATTGCATTTTTGGTCCCTGTGGTTTGGCCAAATTGCAGATTTGGTCCCCAACTTTTTGAAAGTGCACCAATGGTCCCCATTTTCAAGTTTTCGTTGCATTTTTGGTCCCTGGCCTCAGTCAAAAGACAGAAATACCCCTGTCCTTTTCTTTTAATATATTCCTTTTCAGTTTTTAACACAAATGGTCCTTGTGTTGCGCAAGGCTTTACAAATTTAGTCCTTTTTTTTTTTCACAAATGGTCCTTCTTACACAAAATCGTCCTTGTGTTGCGCAAGACTTACACAAATGGTCCTTGAGTCCGTTTTTCTTCCGTTTTCGTCCGTTTTTTTCGTTTTTTCCGTTTTGGTCCGTTTTTTATCCGTTTTTGTCCGTTTTTCTTACGTTTTTGTCCGTTTTTCTTACGTTTTTTACGTTTTCGTCCGTTATTCTTACGTTTTTTCCGTTTTCATACGTTTTTGTCAGTTTTTCTTACGTTTTTTCCGTTTTTGTCCGTTTTTTATCCGTTTTTGTCCGTTTTTCTTACGTTTTTTTTCCGTTTTCATACGTTTTTTGTCCGTTTTTCTTACGTTTTTATCCGTTTTTGTCCGTTTTTCTTACGTTTTTTACGTTTTCGTCCGTTATTCTTACGTTTTTTCCGTTTTCATACGTTTTTGTCCGTTTTTCTTCCGTTTTTTCCGTTTTTATCCGTTTTTGTCCGTTTTTCTTACGTTTTTTCCGTTTTCATACGTTTTTGTTCGTTTTTATCCGTTTTTGTCCGTTTTTCTTACGTTTTTTACGTTTTCGTCCGTTATTCTTACGTTTTTTTTTTTCCGTTTTCATACGTTTTTGTCCGTTTTTCTTACGTTTTTTTTCCGTTTTTATCCGTTTTTGTCCGTTTTTCTTACGTTTTTTTTTTTTTTTTTTTTTTTTTTTCCGTTTTCATACGTTTTTGTCCGTTTTTCTTACGTTTTTATCCGTTTTTGTCCGTTTTTCTTACGTTTTTTACGTTTTCGTCCGTTATTCTTACATTTTTTTCCGTTTTCATACGTTTTTGTCCGTTTTTCTTATGTTTTTTCCGTTTTTATCCGTTTTTGTCCGTTTTTCTTACGTTTTTTCCGTTTTCATACGTTTTTGTCCATTTTTCTTACGTTTTTATCCGTTTTTGTCCGTTTTTCTTACGTTTTTTACGTTTTCGTCCGTTATTCTTACGTTTTTTTTTTCCGTTTTTATCGTTTTTGTTCATTTTCTTTACGTTTTTGTACCTTTTTTTCCATTTTCTTTTTTTTGTCCGAATTTTTTATATAGTCCAAATATTTTGTCCGATTTTTTTTGACAAAATTTTTTAAAAAAAATAAATAAAATTAAAAAATTAAAAAAAAATCAAAATTTTTGTCCGTTTTTTTTTTTCTTTTTTGTCCGATTTTTTTCTTTTCTTTTGGACTATATAAAAAATTCGGACAAAAAAAAAATTGAAAAAAGGGTACAAAAACGTAAAGAAAATGAACAAAAACGATAAAAACGGAAAAAAACGTAAGAATAACGGACGAAAACGTAAAAAACGTAAGAAAAACGGAAAAAAACGGATAAAAACGTAAGAAAAACGGACAAAAACGTATGAAAACGAAAAAAACGTAAGAATAACGGGCAAAAACCTAAAAACCTTAAAAAAAACCGACAAAAACGGATAAAAACGTAAGAAAAACGGACAAAAACGTATGAAAACGGAAAAAACGTAAGAATAACGGACGAAAACGTAAAAAACGTAAGAAAAACGGACAAAAACGGATAAAAACGGATAAAAACGTAAAAAAAACGGACAAAAACGTATGAAACCGGAAAAAACGTAAGAAAAACGGACAAAAACGGACAAAAACGGAAAAAACGTAAGAAAAACTGACAAAAACGTATGAAAACTGAAAAAACGTAAGAATAACGGATAAAAACTGACAAAAAGGGAAAAAACGTAAGAAAAACGGACAAAAACGTATGAAAACGGAAAAAACGTAAGAATAACGGACGAAAACGTAAAAAACGTAAGAAAAACGGACAAAAACGTAAGAAAAACGGATAAAAACAGACCAAAACGGAAAAAACGTAAGAAAAACGGACGAAAACGGAAGAAAAACGGACTCAAGGACCATTTGTGTAAGTCTTGCGCAACACAAGGACGATTTTGTGTAAGAAGGACCATTTGTGAAAAAAAGGACTAAATTTGTAAAGTCTTGCGCAACACAAGGACCATTTATGTTAAAAACTGAAAATGAATATATTAAAAGAAAAGGACGGGGGTATTTCTGTCTTTTGACTGAGGCCAGGGACCAAAAATGCAACGAAAACTTGAAAATGGGGACCATTGGTGCACTTTCAAAAAGTTGGGGACCAAATCTGCAATTTGGCCAAACCACAGGGACCAAAAATGCAATTTACTCATAATTTAACTTTGGAAAGAGTAAATTGCATAAATGGTCCCTGTGGTTTGCTCATATTGCATGTTTAGTCCCTGGTCTTTCGAAATTGCAGGCGGCCTCCCTGTGGGGAGTTTTTGGTTCCGTTTTGGTCCCTGGCCAGGGACTAAATGTGCAATTTTGAGCAAACCACAAGGACGATTTTTGCAATGGCCAGGGACCAAAATGGAACCAAAAACTTTCGACAGGGAGGCCGCCTGCAATTTCGAAAGACCAGGGACTAAACATGCAATCTGAGCAAACCACAGGGACCTTTTCTGCAATTTACTCCTTTGGAAATGTAAACTATTTTAAAACGGATTTTTAATCCGTTCTCTATATCTTTGTGTTGTGATTATTGATTTAGTAGCACCCAAATATGTATGCTTCCGCAAATCCTGATTTTGGGGGTGTTACAAGTATCAAATACTCAAGAATATATAGAGAAAATATATTACTCAATCATAAACATACTCGATTTGTTGGTGTCGCGAGACTTGCCCTTCTTTAGCTCAACAAGGTAGGAGGGACAATTTATCCTCCGATGGCCTTTTGATCCACAGTGGAAGCAATCAACATCGTTCGTCGGGTATTCCCTTTTGGGAGACGCTGGAATCTTCTTCCTAGCAACTCCTTTGCCTTTTCCCCTTCCATTTTGGGTTCTTATTGTTTTTCTTCTTAACTCCTATTTCTTGAACAAACAAGGCCTCGGGTTTCTTGGATGAAACATTATTCTCAGCATGCACAAACATCTGGTGAACTTCTGAGATAGTATTCTCCAAACCATTCATGTTATAATTCATTACAAGTGAATTATAGCTCCTTGGTAGTGAGTTCGTTTACCTATAACCAGGTTGTTAGGTTATTAAGTAAGGGATATCGAAGCCTCTAACGTTGTTCAACATATCTCTTCATATTAAGAACATAAGCTCCAACAGATTCTCCTTCAGACATCATGGAATAACTTATGAGTATCAACCAATTCTTGATTTGCATGATACTAAAACATCATTTTGAGTTCATCCAGCATGTCGTATACAATACGGTTCTCTACATCCTTTTAAAGGTTATGAGCCATAATTGCAAGCATGAGCATGGTTATCATCTCTTGTTCATAGTTCAGCTTGTTCCATGCATTATGTACAACTGCTGCAACATTGTCCTCTAGACGAGGAGGTTAGGGTTGCTCAATGATTGCCATATTAAAATATAACAAAATTTATTTTGGTAAATTGATAATAAAACCTATTGCAATTTATAACCCAAAATTAATTTTCAAAAGACTAAGATCCACGTAGATGTTCCCATAACTGCAGTAGGTGATAAAATGTAAAAAAAACTTAACAAAAAGAAGGATAATTTATAAACTTTCAAAAGGCTAAGATCAACATAGATGTTCCCAGAAACGTAGTAGGAGGGAATCTGTACCAAGAAACTTAACAAAAAGAAAGATAATGAATAAACTTTTTGGTAAAATGTAAAATAACATTATATTCTGATTGACCAATATACCTACAATCAAGTATAGAATTTTTTAAAATTATAATATTAAATAAAATTTTATGGACTTAAGTGTAAAATTATAAACTTTTTTTTTTTTTTTTTTTTTTTTTTTTTTTTTTTTTTATATTTTTTAATAAGTTTATAAATTGAACAAATTTCGGTTAGATTTTTATTTAAAACAAACTATTATAGGATAGATATGGCCCAAGCCCAATGGACCCAAAACCATAATCGGGCTGGGACATATCTATCCTGTAATACAAAAAACCTGTACTATTATTATCCTCGTTATTATTATTACATTATTTTTAACATATTTAATCATAATACTAAAAGCTCCGTATTTGTGCGAAATTATAAATATGAAAATGCAATCACGAGTAAACTATGGTTTACATGTAAATACTTAGGGTGCGTTTCAAAAATGTTTTGTGGAAAACAAAAATGTTTTGTGGAAAACATGAAAACAAAGATCGCGTTCAATTTATCGTTTTATAAGAAAATGTTTTGCAAAACACAAAATACCATATTTTCTAACTTAACAAGGAAAATTACAAAACAAATTTTAGTTGTTTTCCTTGTTTTCTTTTGTAACCCACAACCCTCCATCCCTTTCTTCAAAATAGAAAATACAAACATCAACTAAACGCGTTTTCTATATTTTTAAGTGTTTTGTGGAGATAAATTTTCTTTCCAAATTTTTACAAAACTAGAAATAGAAACAAGATAACTTTTTTTCCAACTAAACGCACCCTTAATATATAGAAACTAAATACTATATGATTTCGTACGAATACAGAGTTAATTAGTTTATACACAAGAATTAAGGGTTTTTAGATAGATAGGTTACCCAACTTTCCAACTTTATTCGCCTAAGTTACCAAACTTTGTTTTTGTGCAAACACGGTATTGGACTATTGTTACCGGACAAATCAGGGACTGAACTATTTTCAACCTTTGATACACGGTTGCCTGCCACGCTGGCAGCTGACTTTTATTTTTATTAATTTTAAAATAATCTTTTTATAAAGGTTTATTATACAAATAAGTTACTGAACTTTGCGAATTTGTTCATCTAAGTTACTAAAGTTTTTCTTGTTCAATTAGGTTACTAAACTACGCAACTTTGTTAATTTAGGCTACCCTTATCGAAAACACCCTCACTCACCATACACCTCAATGCCACATCATAAATGAAAAACGTTACATAGATAATTAAAAACGTAAACGTACATAAACTATAAACCGTATTCATTCATTTAAATAAAAATACGAATTCAGCAGCTAAAACCATAAATCTTGTATCATTTTTTTCATAATTTCCCATGAGTTAAACAACTCTGAGATCTTGTGATGTTATGAGTTCCTTTTTCTTTTGTTAATACAAATAATGTCTAAAAACGTTTTTGCACTAAAATTTTCTGTTATACTTCTACACTTTCTAGTTCTATTTCTTTGATTGTGAGGATATTGTAAGAGTGTGTAGCTTGTGAGTTGACCGTGAAGATCTTGTGAGTTGTGTAGTTGTTGTGTTGATTGAGTAGAGTGTGCAAAGATCGGGTGGATCTTGTGAATTGTGTGGTTAGTAAGAAGATCGGGTTGATCGTGTGGTAGAATCTAAAGCATAAAGAACTAATCAAAAACACAAACCCCTTTGAATCTTGAATAATCATATTCTTGTACTAGTGTTAGATCACCGTGCACGCACGGGGCTTTGAGTTTAATTTTTGTTATATTAGTTTTGGTATAATAAATTTATATATATACATTTCATACTTATAAAAATAAGATAACATGAAATATGGTTGAAAGTAAATATTTGCCAATATAACATACATATAGTGACTGATGTAAACTATCACCCCAAAATAAACGTGAAACTTATAGATGGAATTCGTACTAAATAATACATGATTAAGGGTTCAAATTGCAATGTTTCATGTACGTATCTAAAGATTTACGGCTTTGCAATATGGTCCCTTCGCCCTTTTTCAAAGTTTTTCTTTTTCATATTTTTGACACATGTGTTTTTCACCATATTACACAAAACACGGAAATCACCCCTATTTTTTAAGCCAGGAAAACTCAATTAACCAATGAGAAGGCTATATTTCAAAACCGAGCCCTCTCATTAGTTAATTGAATCCCTTGTTTTGGCCAAAAGTGAGTTCTCTTATTACATAAAAGATTTGGAGGTTTGAGTGTTTTAAAGATTTGTGATGGAAATTCTAAGTCTTGATAACCTGTTTGTCAAATATGTATTCAATAATTGTTTTAATTTCAGTTTAATCTAATATCGTGAATTTAATGAATTTAGGAGGGTTTTATTTGTTAACACCTTGTAGGTTTAACAAATTTGGTCTGTTCTAAAATGGTTTAGACTATAACTTGAGTCCATCCATCGATTATTAAATGGGTCAAGATTATCACATTTCTATGGTGTATTAGTATCATCTCCCATTCACATTTTATCGATTACAAGACATTTCTTAGATCTATTAAGTTTTTACTGATCATATTATATCGATACAAGTTCTTTCCGGAGGTTTTCTTAATATACATTAGACATAAATAACAACACTGTAAGAATAATGGGCGTGGTGGTTCAAGTTGTTTCACCACTTCACTGCCACCTAAGCATTTCACATTTCACATTCACATACAAAATACTCATTCACTAATAATTAAAGTCAAAATACCCATTTTAGGACCCATCATACCCAATAAAAATACAAAAAAACGAAGTTTGGCCTTATAAGAATTGGCGTCGTGCTAGTCAAACCACTTGAGAAAAGGCTCGGGGGGGGGGGTGGTGGCACCGAAATGGCTCAATAAATGCATGCAAAATCATTCGGTGCCTTTTCATATGTTGCCACCTGACAACATTTACTTTACATCTATTATGATATTGCTATTTGCTATGTCGTACTTTTAGACAATAGGTGATATTGATATAATAATATTATTGAAAAAAGATGTGCGGTGTTGAACATCAAAGTAGATATCAATTTTTGAGAATTAAAAATGGGAAACATATCTCAGTACTCAAATGTTTTTGTGAAGCTTTATATAAACTAAGAAGTCATGATTTAAGCTATTATCAATTTCATGTATATATTCAAGAGAAGTGTATACTATGATACAAAACTGGTCATAATATGATTGATGAATGTTTGTATATCAATTTAAAATTTCAGTTTTAATTAAATGTTTTGATTATTGTACTATATCAGAGTAAAAACGGATCAATGTATCACTACATAAAAATTATTTGAACACTAAAAATGATGTTTTTATTATCATGAAAATTGATATAGTGATTTTTTGTCACTCACATTGTTCATTCAGAGCAGTTAGCAAACAATGAAAACAGATTTATGCAGAGTCTTTGAATCACTCAGAATTATTAATCATTCAGTGCTAAATCATCATATTTTATCAAACAACCCCTAAATACTAGTACATGATTTATTTATTCACTAGTCCTTTTTTTTTTCTTCGCTAGTCTATACACAAGAATTAATTACTTATATAAAGGGTAAAAAAAAATAAAAAATCCTAGAACTAAAATTTACCATCTCACCGCCAAAACTTCAAATCCCCCATCATCCACCGTCCAATTTACTCTCTAAAAAACCAACGGCCAAAGATCACGATCCGCAACACTCCCTCTCCACCAATCACATCGCTCCCCTCTTCCATATATAAACAAACACATTTCACCCAACACTCCCATCATTTAAAATCCCTCATTTTCACACACAAACACATATTCCCAATGGCACCAAAGGCAGCCGCAGGAAAGAAACCAATGGCAGAAAAATCTCCAGCAGCCCCGAAACCCAAAGCCGAAAAGAAGATCCCAAAGGACGCATCATCACAAGACAAGAAAAAGAAGAAACACAAGAAGTCAGTGGAAACCTACAAGATCTACATCTTCAAAGTGTTGAAACAAGTTCATCCAGATATCGGAGTCTCGAGCAAGGCGATGGGGATAATGAACAGTTTTATAAATGATATTTTTGAGAAACTAGCTCAGGAAGCGAGTAGGTTGGCTAGGTATAATAAGAAGAATACGCTTTCGAGTAGGGAGATTCAGACTGCTGTGAGGCTTGTGTTGCCTGGGGAGCTGGCTAAGCATGCTGTTAGTGAAGGGACTAAGGCTGTTACCAAGTTTACTAGCGGTTAGGATTTGATGTATATCGGTTATGATTATTGGAATGAGATTGGTTAATGAATTCATCTGTTTACCGTTTTCTTCGTGTTATTGGTTATTGATTAGTTATCAGTAGAAGTAATATTTGTATCTTCAAATCAATTGCTATGAAATTGAATGAATGGAGTGATAAAAAAGTCCATGTTTATGCTACATAAACCGGTACTTCTTCCATGATGCATGGTTCTACCTCAATGTGCTCGAGTTTATAAGGCGCCGACTGAATCACCTTTAGTTCCTCAACATCACCAATAAGATACTATATAGAAGACAATTAGTAAATACAAGTGTGTGTAGGGAGTAAGTAAACACATAATTGACACATCAAATAAATGAATTTGGGTAAATTAATACATTAGCACGAAAAGCGTTAATAGACAGCTTTAACTCTTTGTATCGAATCTTCTTGTCCAAAAATCGTCTCGGTTTCTTAAACCAAACAGCATCAACATCAACCTTTGGGTCACATTCCATGCGTGCTTTTGACAGGGATACATTTCGTGCTAAAGGACCAAAGTTACAAGGATGGGAAAGTCCGATAGAAAATTAGTAAGATCGTTTGATGCAAGGGAAGGACACCCGCCCCAGAATAACGAAATGTTAGTTTTTTGCATGAAGCCAAGTTCATAGATGGAACCCCTCTTCCACCAAAATATACCAAGTCAAGATAATATAGATTTGGAGCGTCGATATATAGTTTCTCAACATCATCCTTAAAGCAAGTCCAAACTTTTTGAAGATTTTGAAGTCCATAAACAGATAATGTTTTGAAACCGTGGCTATATTTAACAATCAATTCCTCAAGAAGAGGGCAACTTATGGTTAGGCGCTTAATCGCTTCCTCATTTAGTGGGCCCTTTCAAGTTCCAACATCTTCAAATACTTGAACTTAACAGCATCAACCATTAAGGATGAAGGCATCTCACATTTAGATACCGTCAAAGATGTTAATGAAGAGGCAGATAAGAGTATGTCGGGCACACGATATATTGGTAGTGATCGTGATGTATCCACTAATGCAACAACAATTATTGATGGTGGAAAAGAGTATAATAGGAGCAAATATGGTGAGAATAGAGTTTCAACTTTTTATAATTTCCTCAATAAAACTTCCTCTGTCTTTTTGACAATAACATAGATAAATAAAAATAGAACATGAAAACTGAAAAACTGAAAATAACCACCCATGATCACAAACATGGGACACTCCAAAGGACCAGCTCAAGCGAGACATATCATCTTTCTATATTGCTTGTGGTTCATAGCTACTTGCACCATACTCCCTTGCTTTGAAAAGATTCGCCCTCGAATCTTGCGCGATATCGTGAATCTCTTCATCTTCGCTGTCTTCACTATCAGTCACATACGGGGATAAGTCTGCCACATTGAATGTTGCTGGTACGTTATACGTACCAGGTAGATCAATTTTGTAGGCGTTGTCGTTGATCCTTTTGAGCACCCGAAACGGACCATCAGCATGTGGTTGCAGCTTACCAAACCTACCTGTTGTATAATCTACAACAAACCTGGAAATCTAGAGAGCGGATTACCCGATACTCGAAGACGAACACACACCAACAGTTTGTTATATCGACAGAAAAGTAAACCCTGCACAAGTTAACACTTAACCAAACGTACGTTTATTGATTAAATACGAAAAGAATGATTACAATGACCCCTCCCCCCTCACCTCTTTATTATAGAGATGAGGGGGGAAGTAAACCAACTCTTAAAGGAGTTGAAACCAGCTGCAACAAAGGAGAAAACCTAGACTCTCGAATGCTCGGACTAAGCTATCGTTTGACACCCTCTAATGGTATATATAGAGTTGACATGTATGGATGAACCGACATACATGCATTCCCTATTTGACTACAAAACTATGAACTAAACTTCCATATTACACCCCTAAACTATGGACTAATATTAATACTAATATCTAACAATTTCCACCTTAGGATTAATATTAGCCTATACCGATACTCAGTAACTCCAACTGGTGTTGGAACCTCGGATAGGGGTGTGCCTTCATCCACATAGTAGTAGCGATAACCGCTACTAACATTAGTTTAGCTCCTGACTCTATCGAGAGTCCCTTTAGCCAAATAGCCCCCTTTGCAGCCTCCGTAAGTGTCATATACGCCGCTTCAGTTGTTGACAAAGCCTCCATGTGCAGCATCATAGCTTCAGAGCTTCCTGCACATCCTTGTATCATAAACCCGTACCTTGTGATTGATCTACCCATGACAGTGATCGATCTACCCATAGCGTAGTCAAAATCCACAAAAACCTGTACGTATGTCTGTAATCCACGATCAGACCTATCCAACATACCCACATCTACAGATGCTATGTCAGGTCTCGTGCAGACCATCTGATATTCCCGGCTTCCAACCGCATATGTATATGATCACTTACCATTCTTTTCCACATCACAGTCCCCTGATAGACTACCCTCCAATGACAGTATGAAGTGTCCCTCCAACAAAGTCTGTACCAACTTACCGTTGTGAAACCTGGACTGTGACCCCCTCAGAGTATTACCACTCTGATCCCTGATGATCTCCATACCAAGTATATTTCCTTTTGCTTCAACCAGCAAACCCTTGGTAACCAAGATCTCAGCCTTGCATCCGCAAGAAAATACCATACTATCCATATAGAGAAATAGATGTATGAACATACCGGGTGTATACTCCCAGTAATAGTTGTGTCTGTCGTCACTGCTTTTCCTGCAACCGTTGCTGAGCACACACACATCTGACCGAGTATCCATTTCTTCTTTCAATCCAGTCTTCCACTTGGAAATCACCTCACAAGCAACTGTATTATTGAAAGTCAATGACTCGTGTGCGTATATCTTCTCCACTGCAGCAACTGCAAAAGCAGCCTCATTACTGTTTTCTCTATACCTGTATAGTTCCCGTGCTGAGTGTTGCTCCCTATCACGTGCTGAATGATAGTCTATTAAATCCTGAGTTTGTACTTCCTGTGAACCAGCTAGCTGACAGACATTCCCTTGAGATTCCACCTCAAATGTATGATCCCCAAGCGATTCCACCTCAAACTCAACTCCCTGCAACACCTGCACTGAACCCGTACCTACACCAG
Source organism: Artemisia tridentata subsp. tridentata (assembly GCA_021014915.2). Classification (NCBI taxonomy): domain Eukaryota; kingdom Viridiplantae; phylum Streptophyta; class Magnoliopsida; order Asterales; family Asteraceae; genus Artemisia; species Artemisia tridentata. Next base: position 219,367,979 of record CP139503.1, read on the forward strand.
AACCAATGAGAGTTTTCTTGTATTCCTTACTCTCATTGAAATCCATATTCCTGTAAAGCACTACCTTTGAAGTAACGTCATCAAACCTCCAAAGCTTATTACCCACTATACCTTTATGGTATCCCAGGAATATGCACTTGACCTTAACCGGTTCAAGCATCCCTTGCTTATTACTAGCAAGCCAACCAAAAAACCCTAACATATCTATAGGCGTCTTGAATCCAATCGCTGATGATGGTGACCTATTCATGAGATATGTAGACATGGTTGTATCCTCTGCCCAAAAAACCTTGGACAGACCAGACTGAATCAGAAAACAATGTACCTTAGCCAAGAGTGTCATATTCGTCTTCACAACCAATCCAGTCTGCTGCTGTATCCCTGCAACACCCAAATGTTTGGCGACCCCACTCTTCATACATTGTTGTGTAGACCTCTGATTACAAGACACAAGAAAATTACCTTCCTGATCTTCCTTCCAGTCTGAGATTCTACTAACTGCTTCCACTCTTTGAACTTTCCAAATGCTTCGTGTTTGAACCTGAGAATATAAACCCATACCCTCCTGGAATAATCATCAACAATAGATAAGAAATACCTCTTACCTCCCAATGATTCCACCTGAGACGGACCCCATAAGTCTGAATGAACATAGTCTATCACTCCCTGAGTAGTGTACCTTCCTACACCGAAACTGACTCGATGTGACTTTCCCAGAACACAATTCTCACAAAAATCGAGCTTACCTAGACTCTTCTTTCCAAACAGCTCCTGCTTTTCTAGCACCTGAAGTCCCGCCTCACTGATATGTCCCAGTCTTTTGTGCCAAACCTGCGCAAGACTGTCTTTTTCTTCAACACTAGCATTAAGCTCACTCGCCACTGCATGGCCATCCAAAGAGTATACGCAATTATCCCTTCGGGTTCCAGATAAAATAACCCTGGAACCATTAATCACCTTGATTTTGCCCGACTGCATTTTTACGGTATATCCCTCTTTTTCAAGAGTTCCCAGCGATATCAAGTTTCTTTTCAATTCAGGAATATACCTGACATTGTGTAACACAAAACTTGACCCATCTTTCATCTGTACTTGAACCTTACCCATCCTACGTACACGGCATTCCCTGCCATCACCCAGCAGTACATTGTCACCGTCATACTCCTTAAAATCAAACAAGTAATCTCTCCTTTATGTCATATGGTATGAGCCCCCTGAATCCATGATCCAGTCTAATTACTTTTCAACACTCATAGCCATCATAACATCAGCATTGTCAAACCCATCAACTCCATAACCGGATACTTGATCTTTATTCCTGACAAAACCTTGAGATTTCTTGTGATTATACCTGGGACAACCCCTCTTCAAATGCTCCTCAGACCGACATATATAACACTTGAGTCTGCTGCTTCTTCCTTGTGACTTTAATCACGCACTACCTTTACCCTGCTGCATATCACTTTGATCAGACTTCCCCCTCACAAACAACCCTTCACCACCATCAACCTTTGCTCCCGTCATCTTCTGAAGTTCCCTAGAATGAAGTGTCGCGAGCACGTCTTCTAGCTTCAAAGTATCCCGACCATATAGCAAAGTATCCACGAAATTATCGTAAGACGATGGTAAAGATGTGAGTAATAATAATGCCTGATCCTCATCCGATATAGCAGCATCTATAGCCGCTAAGTCACCTACCAGCTTATGAAACTCATCAATATGTTCAGACCGACTCTTACCCGGATGCATGTGAAAAGTATATAGATTCTTCTTCAAGTACAAACGATTAGCTAAAGACTTTGTCATGTATAAAGTCTCTAACTTTTTCCAAATTCCCGCTGCAGTCATCTCCTTGGTGATCTCCCGTAAGACCCGATCACCCAAACACAAGATCCCTTTTGTGAATTTTCTTACACAAAAACCACAATCTAGCAAAGTTACTAGTGTGTGAAAAACTCTTGCTTTATCGATATAACCCTAAGAATAAACCTTCTTAGAAATCGATCAAAGCAAGAAACCCTTCAAAAACAAAAACCTTTCTTACTCAAATATCGATTGAACCTCGGAATCAAGCCATCTAACAAATCGACAACCCTTGAATCAAGAAAGTACCTAACGATTTTTGAAGTAACCCTTGTCGTACTTTATTTTTGCAAAACAGATTTCTTGTAACCTAAGAAACCTTGCAACCTCGACAAGTCTTCAACTTTCTTTTCTCCAACCCTTTGTTTATTCTGATAACCTTGTGATGTGGACCTCACAACACCACCGAATCAAACAAAATATCTTGTGCAATAAAAATACCATTCAAAGTACACTTTTTTTTTTAATAAACCGAATATTTTAAAGCCTTGGACCTTTTCCTTCCAAGAATAAATAACGATTAATCAAACACCCCTTGAAGTTATTACCTTGTTTTTCCAAAAACCAAAAAACAAGAACTAACCTGATGCGTCTTTCTTCTTCGTCAATACCGTGACGAAAACCTGAAACAACATCAGAACTTTTGTTGATCTTCAATAAACAATAACCTGAAAACCAACAACCCTTAAGCTTTCTTTAACCCGTGTCGGTAACCTCGACAACTCGAAAAACTTAAGAAACTTCCAAGTATTCTTTGTCGCAAGAACCTCGACAAACCGAACTTCAAAGAACCCTTTTAAATCGACTTCTGCTGCTCTTGTTATTATCCAAAACCAGAAACAATAATCTTCCTGTTCTTCTTGTTGATCGTTGGAAACCAGAAACAATACCTTGCTTCTTCTTCAACGAAAACCCGAACAGTCGAACCCTTCGATATCGATCCTAGACTTCCAAGAACCATCAACCTGGCTCTGATACCACTTGTTGTATAATCTACAACAAACCTGGAAATCTAGAGAGCGGATTACCCGATACTCGAAGACGAACACACACCAACAGTTTGTTATATCGACATAAAAGTAAACCCTGCACAAGTTAACACTTAACCAAACGTACGTTTATTGATTAAATACGAAAAGAATGATTACAATGACCCCTCCCCCCTCACCTCTTTATTATAGAGATGAGGGGGGAAGTAAACCAACTCTTAAAGGAGTTGAAACCAGCTGCAACAAAGGAGAAAACCTAGACTCTCGAATGCTCGGACTAAGCTATCGTTTGACACCCTCTAATGGTATATATAGAGTTGACATGTATGGATGAACCGACATACATGCATTCCCTATTTGACTACAAAACTATGAACTAAACTTCCATATTACACCCCTAAACTATGGACTAATATTAATACTAATATCTAACACTACCAGCTGGAAAACGCTCCTCCCCAAGTTGAATCCAAACCAAGTCTCCTTCTTTAAACACGACTCTCTTGCGACGAGAATCTACTCGCTCTTTATACTTCTGATTCTGTTTTTCGATTCTGGCTCGTATTTGTGCGTGCATCTGCTGGACTTGTTGAGCTTGTGCTTCTCCACTAGAACTAAAATGAGCTGTAGTTGGTAACGGTGTAAGGTCAAGTGGGGTGATGGGATTGACACCACTTACCACCTCAAAAGGAGTCTTTCCAGTAGTGCGATTATGTGATCTATTGTATGCAACCTTAGCCTGTGATAACACTAAATCCCATTGTCTTGGGTTTTCACCGACTAAACTTCGTAACAAATTTCCCAGACTTCGGTTCAACACCTCAGTTTGCCCATCAGTTTGTGGGTGGTGCGATGAACTAAACTGAAGTTGTGTCCCCATCTTGCGCCATAAAGTACGCCAGAAATGCCCCACAAACTTTACATCTCGATCTGACTTGATGGTCTTAGGTAAACCGTGCAATCGAACAATTTTTTGTAGAAATAAACACGCAACCTTCGATGCATCATATGTCTTATTGCAAGGAATGAAGTGAGCCATTTTAGAAAATCGGTCTACCACCACCATAATCGAATCATTATTCCTTTGGGTACGAGGCAATCCGAGAACAAAATCGAGACTTACATAAACCCATGGGGCTACTGGAACAGGTAAAGGCTGGTATAAACTGGCATTACTGCTTTGAGTCTTCGCCACTCTACATACTCGACACTTCTTTATAAACCGTGCGATGTCGTGCTCCATTCGTGGCCAACAAAATTGCTCGCTTAACCAAGACACGGTCTTAGTCACCCCAAAGTGACCCGCTAAACCCCCAGCATGACCCTCCTTCATAATTAATTCCCGCAAAGAACAACTAGGTATGCAAAGTCGATTACCTTTGAAAAGAAAACCAACTTGTATAATAAAAGGCTGGTAAGGCTCATTTTGACACTTCTCCCGTATACCCGCAAAATCAGAATCGTCAACATAGAGTTCCTTGAATATCTCAACCCCAACAGTCTGAACTTGCATTGTCGACAATAAGGCATGCCTACAACTCAATGCATCAGCTACCTTGTTTAGTGTTCCTGCCTTATGCTTGATTGAGAAGCTATACGATTGCATTAATTCAACCCACTTGGCGTGCCTCGGTTTTAACTTGTGTTGCCCGTTGATGTACTTTAGTGCTTCTGTTGGAGTTATGGATATAAATTAATATTAGTATGATCAGTTTCGAACACGAGACTTCGGGATTGCACACATTACGTATGAGTTTCAATGTTTTAATAATTAATAAATTAAGTTATGATTAATTATTAAATCACAAATATTTATATGGTCAAACAAGAAAAAATGAGGGGGTTAAATGTCGATTTTTGGAACTTGATGAGGTGTTGGACTCAAACTTGGAGAGCAAGTTTAGAGTGTATATAAACCGCTCACTAGCTTCATATGATCGAATGAGAGAGATATCCCTAAACCGATTTTTCAATCGGTTCTCTTTTCTTCCACCCACTCACTGACATAATATTATAAACAGTAAAAGGAGATATGATATATTCCATGCACATGGATGTATTATTATGTACGTACTGTACATTACATGCGTATCTATATGCATGATAATTAGTTTACTCGTTTTGTCTTCTTGTTAGTGGGATTAGATCATATATTATCTAGAACATCAAACACTAGTTGTTGTGATGTTTTATTTGTGATCTTGAACTTAGCTTTTCACATTGAGACGCTAGTAATACGTGTGTATAAGAACGGAGATCAAGCTTACTTTAGCTTGAAGTTATTTCCCCATTCGACTAGGTATATTAGTCGACATACATAAACCCTAATTTAGGGTTTTACCGGTTCTTGGACACTCGGTTTCTTGTTTGGCTAGAAACCAAAGATACGCATATCTTTTATTATTTAGTTAATTAATTACATGTATATAGATCTTGTGTTTCCGCTGCCATATGCTTTGATGTACGTGTTAATGTTTATATGTTTATTGTTTATGATTCATATATTCTAACAGTGGCATCAAGAGCCCGTTTATACATTGTAATTAATTACTAAAAAATGCATAAAATTGAATCTTGATGATTAGATACATGCAATAGGTGTTCTAGAGTTTTTTTTTATGCAAACCCTTATTTTTTTTTTAATTATGGGTCGACACCCTTTAATTATTTTTTAGGGTTTTTTGTTTTTGATAAAACTTGTAGAAACTCTAGGATTGCATGTAAAAATTTTATGTGTTAATTAATGAGTACAAGGTGATGTCATTAATTAAGTATGCGTACATATTGACTTGATTATATGTGTTACATGATAATAAGTGCAATATGGGGAATCCATGACAAAAACATACATGTTTTGTCATGGAAAATTGATGCTAATTGTTACACATTCTACGTGCTATTTTATGCGATTATTAATTAACTAAGGTTTTAGTAATTAAATTGGATGAATTAAAATTACTAAAAGTTAATTAATTAGGTTTTTAGGGAAGACCTAAAAATTGGGGAAGACCCCATATAAATCGCATATTTAATCAATTATGTGTGTTATGTATATGTTAATCATAAGACTTACGCGGCCAAGAAATTGGCGTCTGTGGTCCATTGGGTACAATGAGCTCGAAAACCAATGGGAGTCTTAAGACCAATATATACATATTAATTGATTTTTAGCATGTTCATTATTAAGTTGGTTATGGTTATTTTTTTTAATTACGCATTTGTTTAAATATGTTGTTGACATGATTGTAAACAAAAGGGTAATTTTCAAAAAGAAAATAAACTTGACTTAATAATAGTGTAACATTGTTTTAAGCAAGAAAATCATAAGTGTTTAGTTGATTGATGCGACTGTACAAAAGTGGTCGAAAGGCGGACCCAATATTGACAAACTATAAAGTGAGTATAAGGTTGGTTTCGCATTAAATTGTGGCCTTAAAGAGACTCCATTCTGTCTCTCCGCTCGCCTGTGCGTCAATATTAGACTTACCAAGTACAACCATGAAAACGTACGAAGCATCTTAAGGCAATGTTGTAAGTTTCTCAACGCCATCAATTAAAACTTTGATGATTTGAGCTTATTAATGTAATGAATGAGTAAACAATTTTGAAACATATGATACAAAGATGAATGCATGACATCTTTGTACATATTTTGATTACACACATCAAAAATTTAATACCCTTAAATTTAAGTTATATGCCATCCAATTAATACGGAAACACCTGAGATTACATTCTATCATTGCTAGCAGCCTCAGATGATGTGATGATTCAAAGAATGGTAATCAAAGGGTAAATTGAGTACTTTCATTGCTAGCAGCCTCAGCTGATGTGATGAAACGATGTCAATTTGCAGTTTCTAAATTGGTTAACTTAGTTGAGTACTTTCATCACTAGCAGCCTCAGCTGATGTGATGAAACGACGTCAAGGCATAAAGATGGGGATGAAACATGCTTACATTTTCAACTGAAGTTGGCAAAATATGTAAGTCCCCGGTTTCTAGGAATTGCAATTGGATATTGGCAATTGGGTTCGACCCGTACCTTATTGAGTACTTTCATTACTAGCAGCCTCAGCTGATGTGATGAAACGACGTCAATTTGGATCCTAGTTTTCAGTGAAAATTAAATGGTTAAATGTTATTTACCATGGGTGTTTAATTTTCTTGAAAAGTTTAATTATCGAAAATACTAAAATTGAATTTTGAAAATTCTTTTAATATATTAATGCAACGTTAAAACCGTAAACGTGGGGCATTCTTTTAGTAGTAAATTGATCTACACCCGTAGGGGTTTTGGATAGAGTCAATTTTACTGAAAAGAATAAACCAAGTCTACCTTCCTTGAGAAGAGTGAGACTTAATCCTATTCCTTTTCATGAATGAGAAAGGTATAATAGGAAAATTAGAATTGTCTAAATTCTAAGAAATAATTCATAGCAAGTTTCAATGGTTAAGAAATTGCACGTTTATGAGTTATTAAAATTAGAAACTAGACTAATTACCGCGAAATTGGTAAAAGGCAAACTAGCATACTTTGTCTAGTTGTTGTGCTTTGACCAATTAAAGGAGCTACATACCGTTGTGGGGATGGTAGACCTATTGAGGAAGAAATTGCATGCCCAATTTTCTCAAGTTAATTGCAATAATGGATATTCCATCATTTACAGAGTAGAATACATTCTTTGAGTACCTTAGTAATTATTACTTAAGGAATCCCTCAAAGGTGTAGGAAAGTAAACATCACGCTATTTGCTTTTACTGGTTATGAAACACTTATAATGTTGTCAAATCCAGTGGGAGCTTTGTGTTGTAATTACTGAATAATAAGTTCATATAATGATCTGTAATTCAATGGGAGCTACAAGCTTTGATATCTTGGTAGTAACCCGGATTATCTCTACAATCTCTTGAGATAACTACTTTCCAATTATAGACACTTGTGGTATTAAGGATAGTCGGGTACGTTTCCTTAATAGACAAGGTGGTCGTATATCTACTAATATCTATGACACAATTATATTGATCACATGAACAAACGATTGACGTGTTATTTATTTGATACATGATGTTGTTCCATGCATAAGTGGGAGAAATATTTATAGTGTGTAAGCAACAACACAAGAAATATGATTTAAAGGATTCTCTTGACTGTAAGGTAAGAGACGAATGTTCTAATGTGTTTTATTCACATCTAATTAATAGAACACTTGGAGTTAATATCTAGCGTCAGTGAAAACTTGACATAGATATTAATGACAAGGTAAATTACATACTTTCATTACTAGCAGCCTCAGCTGATGTAATGAAACTATGTTAATTTACAAGTTCCAAAATTAGATAATTATTAGAACACGTGTCAACATGATAATAAGACTACTTCAAAATAAATATTTATGTATTATTGAAATGACATAAATAAATGAAGTAATCTTATACTACTTCAAGGTTGAATATTTATGTATTCTTGGAATGTCATAAATATATGAAGTAATAAATTAACTTGAAATTATTATTGAAACCAAATTGTGGTGTTCATGATTACTTTAGTTATGCATATTTATATTTTAGTATAAAGATCTAAATATGAAGTCTTTTGATTGCTATAAGACTTATAATAAAGTAAGACGTTAACTTGATATGTTTTTAATTAAGACATATACAAGAAGTTATTGAATTGATCAATGATTTATAACGTAGATTGGGTTTATAACAGTTTATGTCTTCTTGGTAAGACATAGACATGAAGTGACTTGGTTAAAAAGTACTCATGTTATAAAGCATGCAATTGGCTTGAAAAATCTATTTCACCATTAACTTGACTTAGCTGGTGAATAGGTAAGCCAAAACGAAATATATATATTTATCTTACATATTGTAAGATTATCTTACAATATTAATCCTAATGAAATACATAATGTGTATGGTATGTTCAGTTAGGAAAATCAAACTCTTGCTATATTGTTTGATTAAAGATAAATATATCTTCTATTCTTCCTAAAGTTATCAAGGTGAGAAAAATTGAGTATGAATTGTATATACTCAATTAGACTCCAACCTAGAAGATTAATAAGACACCATTTATTATGGAATGTGATGAATCACATTAAGTCTTAAAATTGAAGTTCGGAATTTGTTAAACTACTTATGAGTAGGTTTTAACAAACTTGATGTAAGGAACTGTCAATATGTATTTGTAAAATCCCAAAACAGCACAATTTTGTGTTGCTCTATTGGCTAAGTATTTATAGATAATCTATAAATTGCAAAAGGCAAGCGGGAGTTTTATCTTGATAAGATAAAATTACAAGATACATGATCTTCTAAATACACTAGCAAATCATAATGAGGATTAAACATGTTAATATTAAATCTCAAGATGATGGAATTCTTATTCATAGATCCGCAAGGATATCTCAAAATATTTGTATAATATGTTGAGGATTATGAGTAACAGGATCGTGGTAAACCTGTTGATCATGTTGATAAATTGCAAATATTGAATTTGGAAAATTACTCATACTATGAATGCTTAGATGCAGTCCAGGAAGATAACTAGTTTTAGTAACGTAGTTGATCTTAAACTCTATAGTTACACTATAGAATAAAGATGAGTTTCTACAAAGGGAATGAAAATCCTAGAGATTTAAATTCTGGTGTAGAAATCATATTGGACAAATTTGTATACATATTTAATGTGTGAAAAGATTATCAATCACACTTAAGCAATTAACTGTAATTGAAATTCTTTCTAAGCATATTAAATGTACAAAGATTGTGATTGTCAGTCTTAGTTTCATTAACATGAAGTTGACAATGGAATATCAAAACTCTTTCTTGGGTAATTACTTGTGCGAGGATGAAAAGTAATTGAAAGGAGTATTTGAATTCAAATAATCTTTAGAAGTATACAAAGTGCAAATCATTTGTGAATGGATTGATGCATGCATCTAGGAGATATACTTATTTTAGTTATTAAATCCTAGTGTTGATTTATAATTAAAATAAGATATTTCTTAATATTCCTGAAAGCTAGTGGGAGTGTTATATTTATTTTCTTATTTCATATATGTTGTATAACATATAGGAAGTAACATTCCATTAACATTAAATGTTAAGTCTTAGTTTGGAATGAAACTTCGCGTGAAGATTTAGAAAATAAACATACAACCTTGGATTATATGTTTACTATTATAAACATGAGCGGTAAAATAACTGATTTTAATAAACATGATATTCTATTAGAAGGACTAGATAGAAACATATCTTTGGAAAGATATGACATGAACAAAATCTAAGTTTGACACAAGGATTTTTCATGTACATCATGTTGCTTGTTGTATCATGCTTGAATGAAAGATAATTGACAACATTAATATCTAATTGAAATTATTAGATAGCTAAGTGTAATGGATATGGTTGGATTTAGAATTAACATCCTCATTCTGGAATTGCTCCTAAATTCTAAATATGAACCATATGGCAAATTATTGCGTAATTGATATAGTGGACAAATCTTGAAAGATTTGAAGATATCAAAAATTACACGATGGATATTAAAAGTTTACGGAATTTTAAAAGAGCATATTGTTGTTTGCATACAATGATTCTAGTAAGATTGAGATGACACTCAATACTAGTCATGGTGGGAATTCATTCCTTATTAAAGGCCATGTGTACTAGTTATGCTCATTATGAGCATAGTTGCATTATACATTAAAGAATTAGAATACTTAAACTATAAAAGGTTGTGGTAGTTTAATTGTCATAAATTCGCGGTTGAGGATGTCACGCAATTTATGAAAAATTATGTGGCAATATCATGATGGATGAATGCACACATACAAGAAATTCATTAATTGAATTCTTGAAATAAGTATTCTCAAAATTCCGATAGATCAAAATTAGTTGATTTATGCCTTGTCAACAAGTATGGTTGTCATGACTTGTGGCATAATTCATTAATGGGAATTATCATGCATTGATCTATTTAGCATTTGGATAAGGGATGTTAAGCAATTATTATTCACAATGAATTAATGTACGTGGTACGTTTGTTTTTATTAATAATAAATTGTATCCTATATTTGCATGTTTAAATCCATGAATAACTTATGTTATTCTAAATAGTCCGTTGTCGATCAATAATATGGGAGTATTATTGAACTAAGGCAAATGTGAATGTTGGTAGAATATACTTTAGTATATTGATGCGTGGGCATGCCAAATTCACATGATATTCAATATGGATAGCTTGAATATAGGACAGATCCCAACCACATGATTGTACTTTATGGATCTTTGTCATTAAGTAAATCATGAATATTTATCATCAGACTTGAGATACCAGGTAACTGCCAAGGATGTAGCTCATTTTCTGTAAGATAGTCTAACGCTATCCGTAACTGGTAGTTATAAGGGCTATTTTCGGAGGTGATGTGAAATTCGAGGGTTATGCTCGTAGTCAAGATAGGATTTGTTCCTTCAAATTTGTTTTGAAGTATAATACTGTTGGGCCACTCGTAGGGTTGACAAGATGTATGTGTGGCCACACCCAAGATCTATCTGGAATACGTTCAGATGATTTGGTAATCTTGATCAATCATTAATAAACGAGAAACTAAATAGTTAATTATGGAATGACTTAGATCCATATCCATATTAACGCGGTATTAGAAACAAAAGGATAAGTATGATGATTAATCATCACAAGGTTTTTTCCAGGAAATCATACTCAGGGTCGATCTGGGGGCATTTGGGGTGTTAAACTAGACTAACCAATGTCATTACTATATTAATGCATATCCAAGTGGGAGCTGTTGGAGTTATGGATATAAATTAATATTAGTATGACCAGTTTCGAACACGAGACTTCGAGATTGCACATATTACGTATGAGTTTCAATGTTTTAATAATTAATATATTAAGTTATGATTAATTATTAAATCACAAATATTTATATGGTCGAACAAGGAAAAAAGAGGGGGTTAAATGTCGATTTTTGAAACTTGAGGAGGTGTTGGACTCAAACTTGAAGAGCAAGTTTGGAGTGTATATAAACCCCTCACTAGCTTCAAATGATCGAATGAGAGAGATATCCCTAAAGTGATTTTTCAATCGGTTCTCTTTTCTTCCACCCACTCACTGACATAATAACATAAACAGTAAAAGGAGATATGATATATTCCATGCACATGGATGTATTATTATATACTGACCGTGTAACACCCCAACCCGACAAGGGTAAAGATATCACAATAATGGATTCATATCAGATCAAAACAGAGCATACATCTACAGTAATACAAAAATCTCAAAGGATTACAAATGAAATACTGAATCTACAAGGTTACAATGAAAGCTTTCAAAACTAATTCTAAAACATAATATCTTCTATCCAATTCTAATCCAGAATAGCTACCAAGCCTTCTAAGTCCAGAGGTACACTCTCACTCATTCCCAGCTTCCTACTAAAACCTGCCGCAGGAAAAGAAATGCGGCTGAGCTTCAAAAGCTCAGTGAACAGATATATAGATAACAGAAACGATAACAGATAACAGTACAAAGGAAATCAGAAAGTACAGATCATACAGAAACAAAATCAAATGAAAGAATAGGAATAAGAAATGGAATAAGTGAAACGAAATAAGAATAAGAAATAAATAAGGTTTAAGAATAAAGGGAACAGAAATCTATCACGAGCCCAGATAACAGATAATATCATAATAGTGTAGTCACATAAGTAATCTAGAGGGGATACCTCTCAAGTAACCAGATAATATGAGGGGTGACCTCATGTATCAAATCGGAGTGATCAGCTCCCAGATATATGTGAAAGACGTGTATCGCACCACCCATCAGTCACCAGAGATATATATAACAGATAACATAATAACAGATAACAGAAACATATCAAATCTAGGATGCATCCATACGCCCCAGGAGGCCAGATTCTTCTCCTACAAATGTAACAGGGACGGAACAGGTCATCACTCTCCTGCCCTAGAGTCATGTCAGAGGTGCATCAATGACATGGACATGAAACCCTCATGCCTAGTGATTGGCTCGGATATCAGACTGTGGTCAAGGTTAGATGTCATATAATAAACAGAGTGTCATATCTAAGGGTTCATGGCAGAAGGGTCATGTCAACAATTCAGAATAAGATAATAAGGTTCAAATCAGAGTTTATCAGATTAAGTTTAATATCAAAGCTTAAGTTCAGATTAAAAGGTTTATTTCCAATAGTCCAAAAGAGTATATCAAAGGTTAAGAATTACAAGTTTATAGCAATAATCCATTTCAGAAGTTCCTGTCAAAAGTTCATTTAAATCAATCCTTTAATAATGGTTTTCATTGAAATGATCTTACAAAATAGTTTTCATAAAAATGGTCTTCCAAAACTTTTAGTAACTTCCATTTCAAGTGGTATCGCTTCTTTTTAAAATAGCTTTTCTTAAACAGTTTCATATGTAGTTTAATAAAGGTTCAAAATCAATTAGGTTCAGATAAGGATTTAACAGGTTAAGGTTTATACCAAAAATCAAATCAAAGTTTACAACAGATATATCAGGTTAAGGTTCAGAACAAGGTTCACAGATCAGATTCAATCAAGATTCACAAATTCAGGGTTCAGAACAAGAGATCAAAACACAAAGGTTCAAGAAAGGTTCAGACAGAAGAAACACATCAAAGGTTCACAAACAAGTTTACAATCAGAGTTCAGGAAAAAGGTTCAGAATAAAAGAATCATAGCAGAGGTTCAAAAAAAGGTTCAAGACAAACAGATCACAACAAAGATTCACAACAGAAGGGAACATAGCAGTGGTATCAGAAATCCTAATAAAGAAAATGAAAAACTGAAAGAAAAGGGGATGAAAAACCCTTACTGAAAAAGGGCAGAATATCTGTACCTTATTAGCAAAGCAGAATAAGCAAAACAGACACAGAACAGAAATCAGGACTTCTCCTTCTTCACACCTAAAGAAGTAGAAGACGGAATTACTACGGATTCTAATTCAGATTATTACTTTTAGTTTATCTTTCCATTTTTAGTAACTTTCTATTTTTAGCAGGTTTCCAGAATTAACAGATTTCCATATTTAACCAGATATTGATATTACAGATTTAGTTAAGTCCTTAATTACAGAATATTATGGTATTAAGGTATCTTTTATCAAGTTACAAAACTTTAGGGTTAATTATGACAGATTTTCATAGTTCAGGGTGTTAATTGTAATTTCAACAATTTCAGAGGTATAACATGAAAATAATTCAAGTTACTGATTTAATACACATTTTATTCAGAATGACATCATAATCCCTTTAGTTTCATAATTTTACAGTTTATACCCCTCAAGTTACAATATTTACAAAACAAACCTTATATTTACATAATTCATGATTTAATCCCTCTAATATCCATATTTACCAAACAAGCACATTATTTTACCAAAATTCAGAAAGTCACATCAGAATATTCATATAGTACTATTCAGCCCCTCAGATTTCAGAATTTACACAATTAGTCCTTTAAGTTTACAAAACTTATAAATTAAATCATAATTCCATAATAATTACACATTAGCCCCATACATACTCAAAATTACACAAAACACTCTTAATATTATTATTTACTCAAAATGACTTCAAGTTTCCAGAAATTACATTTTTAGTCCCTCTATTTTATTTAATTGTAAATCGAATTATATGTTATTTAATTAACTAAAATAAATCTCTTAAATACCAAATTTACACATAACACCCTTATGTTATATTTTTTACACTTTAGTAATGATCTTAATAATATTCTAAAAATACCCCACAAGTTTCAGAAATTACAAAACAGCCCCTATACTTTTATTTTTCAAATCGTTAATTAACAAAACTATTACAAACCCTAATATTAAATTCCAATCATTACCCCATAATAATGAAAAACCTTAAACATCATTAAATGACCAGAATCATACACCAAAAACCCTAACCCTAATTTCTTTCTCTTTTATTTTATTTCTTTTCTTTATTTTCTAAATTAGCGATTAGAACATAAATTCACAAAACATGATCCAAGCCTCAACAATTCGAATTAGTATTTTTTTGAGATCATATGTACTGTATAGAGTCCACATAAAATAGATTTCATGCCAAGAAAATTCGTATAGAATTAGTTAGAGTTTTATTACGTTTTTAAGGTTTAATTCACAAATAAATTATAGATCATGCATGGTTCGTGTTTATCATTTTATACAGACCCTATGTGATGTAGAGGTCATGGGAAAAATACCAGAGTGATCTCAGAATGATCGAATGGAAGATGGAAAATTATACCTTACGTATGAACAAAATTCGACACCACTTGATCCAAGCCTCTACAAATCGTATAACTATTTTTCTAGCCTTCCTAGCAATAGAATGAACTCAGGAAAAATACTTTTGGCTCTCCAGAAAATCGCAGGAATGATGCACGAATTGTTTGGTGGTTTTTGGTTTTCTCGGCATAATGAAATAGGAAGAAAAATAGTGAAATAATTATATAGAATATGATGTACCGATTCTAGGGGAGGGCTTGAATAAGTTTCGGCCTAAATTTGTTAACAAGATCAGATTTTTATTTACTTGATCATTATCCATAATTATTTGTAATTATCTTCACTTTTTAACTTAATTTTAATATATACCGAAAATAAAATAAATGTATATATTCGGTTTTTATAATATTGTATGGTACAAGATAATTATTTTGGACATGCAAAATTATTACAAGACTTGTCTCAATTTTATTTTATATGTAATTTATTTCATATAATTTGAATTAATTTGGCTTATTTATAGCTTTTAATTAACTTTTAAAGTTGTGTGGGCATTTTGGTCATTTTACAAGTTTCATATTTTCAGGTATTACAACTTCTTCCCCACTAACAAAAAATTTCGTCCTCGAAATTTGCAGGAAGCAGAAAGGAAAGAGAATGGAACACAAAACAAGGACATATCAGACCTAATAGATGATAATCAGATTTTCTCGGAAGAGACGTAAGAATTACACAGGATTTTGACGGATATGCCGTCCACAGAAATTGAATTGACAGATCAGATTAGAGCGTACAGAAATAGATTATCGATAACATCAATTGGAAGAAGTTTTTTTAACAAAACTTAAGATTATTATCAGAAGTTCAGAGGTCAGCAGAATGCGTGACTAGAATCCAGATGTATTAATTCGCATAACGGTGAAAGCAGATTACGCGTACAGTCAGAAATGAACTTACAGTCTCACTAAGGCAGATAATCCCAACAGTTATCAGAATTTATAAGGTTCCAAGGCACTTCCCGAAATATCCTATGCCCACAACCAGTGCACGTTATATGATGTAAGTATTATCACGTTGGCCAGACGTCATAATACTGGCATCATATAAATATGCCCTCATGATGGTCATACTTTATCTCAAGTCGTGAACAGAACAAACTTATCCTAATCCACCTAGTCTTCCTACGGTCTCAGAGGTCATCAAAATCAAATACCCTAACTAAGAAGAGAACGAATCACTCGAAAGAGTTAACGGAAGTCCCAGAATTTCTATCAGAATTTGGTACATCAGATCATCCATCATTTGTCAAATTTCACATAACAAAACCATCGTCCAACATACGCAGAATGAACACAGAGCGGAATTACTACAGAGAACCTAAATCATTCAAAGGATTTTATCATCAGGTAACAAAATTTAAATAGGTCAAGAGGAAATCAATTACGTCATCCATAGCTTCATCCATCACAGAATTCATTCTTCCAAACCAAACGTTCGCTTCAGAATTTTCTTCCATTCAAAATCATGATCTCAATTTCCATTCTCAAGTCTGCTTCTGCTCCCAATTCATCTTAGTACAACTAAAATGAATAGAGAAGCAAGACTGCGAGTCTTGGACAAGTCTGCTAGCACAGTTTGGAATTCGCCAACTCAGATTGCTGTCGTCATCGGATGCTTGGTAGTGGTGTCTGCTACAATCTCTGAACGCCAATCACATCTACTCTTCCAGAACAAAGGTCATTCCATTTAATACGAAGATGGTCTACATGTTTCCTCGTTCGTCTCAGGGCACACACATGCTGTCATACTATGACAATTGTCCAGATACTCGTGAAAACATGATTCTTATTAGCCAATACTATTGGCATTATTTAAGACTCATAATGGTCACAATGAGTACGAAAACAGTTTTCATGAATCTTTTCAGGGATAACTTCATATCTAATTCACATCACTAATCTTTACGAATAAAACTGAAATACTTTACGGAAGCTTCTCTCAGTTAGTCATCTCCCATCTTAGGAGTTCTTGTGGTTGCTTCTTCAGTCCGTCAAACATTAAATGAGGTTGTCTGATACAGAGTTCACAAGGATAGAATAATTTAATTATTTATACTCGGAAATGAAAAGTGATTACGGTTGAGATTACGGTTAGGTTTACGATAGTTGATATGCAGACACAAAATTTTCTCTTTCTTTTTTTTTATAAATTAATAGGGTATTTAAAGGGGACACTGAGGTGAAACAAAATCATATCTCATCAGTTTCTTCAATCTCTCAACTTCTATAGCATCATGACTCGTCAACCAAGATCGGTTCAGAATCAATTCTACTTCTCAAACGGGAGGAAAACCCAAGAGTTTCATCAGAAAATGCCAGAAAATTTGTACAACAAAACTTTCAATGCCAACACTTTCTAGGGGTGGATACTAATAGGGTGTCAGGAGAATTTAACAATCAAATGAGATCAGGGTACATATTTCCATAGCAGTGTTAAGCTTAACAGATTTAAGCGGTTCAAGGTTATTATAACAAAATAGGGTGGAGCAGATTGTTATATTTCAGATGCGGTAGCCTATGATAGCTTTTACGAAGAGCCAGCCAATCAATAATCAAAAGATCTCCAAAATCAAGTATATCAATAGTAAACAGATCCGCAGAACGTATATGGTCACTTAACCAGACGGATAGTTCATATGTCAGAGTCAAGTACATGGTTCAGTATAGTGTGGGGATAGGTACGCGAACAGTTCAAGGACATCGTATACTGTCAAAGTGAGGCATATGGAACATCGGTTATCAGCATCATCATGGTCGAGTAACAATTCCATACAGAGATAGTATTTGCATCAAATCCTTCCAAAGAAAAACTGATTGGCAAATAAGATTCATCATTCAAGGGAGCAAATAAGATTCATCATTCAGGACAGAATAGTATCAGAGGATACATTTATATCCAGCATGGGTCATGAATTTATAGAATGTGTCAAACACATTAAGGTTAAATGGTCTTCGGGATGGTCGGAAAGATATCAGACTGTTTATCCAACAGATCAGAAATGAAGGTCAAAATCAGGTAGTGGCAGCAAAAGTTTAACAATCGGTAATCATGTCAGAGGTTCCAAAATTGTTTCAAACGCCAAAGGTGAGACATAAGAGGATAGTCGTCAATATTTTAAATGATCATTCAATTTATCCTTATAAGAATAAAATCAAGGTTACTACCAAGGAAAGACGGATCAACAAAGCAGATTTTACCATTGAGAATGAGAGGGAAAACATCTGTGTACTCGTGGTTAAAACACCACAAGGCTTCTCATGGGAACAGAGATGGTTAAGTCGAAATCAAATAGTGTCAGAAGATTCATAGATGATTATTAGAAACGAGAAACAACTAACAGAATGTATCAAGTGTATCATCGTCATGGGGATTCTCAGATTGCCCAAAGAGGCATCAGAATGATTAACAGAAGGTTCAGAGGTCGGAGTGGAAATCGGAAGGCAAGGATCAAATAATGTCAGATAATTACTACGCAATTTCCAATGCTTCAGATTTTATTTAGGTTTCAATTCTTAGGTGGGGCAAGGCATAAGCTCTAAATTTCCAAAAATGTGATTTTTAACCAAAAGCAAGACACGAATCAGAGTGGTGCGGAAGCAAGATACTTAAGAAAATGACTTATAGTCTACCCATTCCTCACTGGTCAGAATTTAAGTTCCTATAGGAAAATCCTAAAGCAAATTCTCAAAGGTTGTCCTACGAGCGCCTACAGTGGAAACTTAGTGATCCAGACTTCACAGGTCAAGGGTAAATGTATTACGAGTCGCAGCCTGTGATCTCTGACACCATAAATTGTAACACCCCAACCCGACAAGGGTAAAGATATCACAATAATGGATTCATATCAGATCAAAACAGAGCATACATCTACAGTAATACAAAAATCTCAAAGGATTACAAATGAAATACTGAATCTACAAGGTTACAATGAAAGCTTTCAAAACTAATTCTAAAACATAATATCTTCTATCCAATTCTAATCCAGAATAGCTACCAAGCCTTCTAAGTCCAGAGGTACACTCTCACTCATTCCCAGCTTCCTACTAAAACCTGCCGCAGGAAAAGAAATGCGGCTGAGCTTCAAAAGCTCAGTGAACAGATATATAGATAACAGAAACGATAACAGATAACAGTACAAAGGAAATCAGAAAGTACAGATCATACAGAAACAAAATCAAATGAAAGAATAGGAATAAGAAATGGAATAAGTGAAACGAAATAAGAATAAGAAATAAATAAGGTTTAAGAATAAAGGGAACAGAAATCTATCACGAGCCCAGATAACAGATAATATCATAATAGTGTAGTCACATAAGTAATCTAGAGGGGATACCTCTCAAGTAACCAGATAATATGAGGGGTGACCTCATGTATCAAATCGGAGTGATCAGCTCCCAGATATATGTGAAAGACGTGTATCGCACACACCATCAGTCACCAGAGATATATATAACAGATAACATAATAACAGATAACAGAAACATATCAAATCTAGGATGCATCCATACGCCCCAGGAGGCCAGATTCTTCTCCTACAAATGTAACAGGGACGGAACAGGTCATCACTCTCCTGCCCTAGAGTCATGTCAGAGGTGCATCAATGACATGGACATGAAACCCTCATGCCTAGTGATTGGCTCGGATATCAGACTGTGGTCAAGGTCAGATGTCATATAATAAACAGAGTGTCATATCTAAGGGTTCATGGCAGAAGGGTCATGTCAACAATTCAGAATAAGATAATAAGGTTCAAATCAGAGTTTATCAGATTAAGTTTAATATCAAAGCTTAAGTTCAGATTAAAAGGTTTATTTCCAATAGTCCAAAAGAGTATATCAAAGGTTAAGAATTAAAAGTTTATAGCAATAATCCATTTCAGAAGTTCCTGTTAAAAGTTCATTTAAATCAATCCTTTAATAATGGTTTTCATTGAAATGATCTTACAAAATAGTTTTCATAAAAATGGTCTTCCAAAACTTTTAGTAACTTCCATTTCAAGTGGTATCGCTTCTTTTTAAAATAGCTTTTCTTAAACAGTTTCATATGTAGTTTAATAAAGGTTCAAAATCAATTAGGTTCAGATAAGGATTTAACAGGTTAAGGTTTATACCAAAAATCAAATCAAAGTTTACAACAGATATATCAGGTTAAGGTTCAGAACAAGGTTCACAGATCAGATTCAATCAAGATTCACAAATTCAGGGTTCAGAACAAGAGATCAAAACACAAAGGTTCAAGAAAGGTTCAGACAGAAGAAACACATCAAAGGTTCACAAACAAGTTTACAATCAGAGTTCAGGAAAAAGGTTCAGAATAAAAGAATCATAGCAGAGGTTCAAAAAAAGGTTCAAGACAAACAGATCACAACAAAGATTCACAACAGAAGGGAACATAGCAGTGGTATCAGAAATCCTAATAAAGAAAATGAAAAACTGAAAGAAAAGGGGATGAAAAACCCTTACTGAAAAAGGGCAGAATATCTGTACCTTATTAGCAAAGCAGAATAAGCAAAACAGACACAGAACAGAAATCAGGACTTCTCCTTCTTCACACCTAAAGAAGTAGAAGACGGAATTACTACGGATTCTAATTCAGATTATTACTTTTAGTTTATCTTTCCATTTTTAGTAACTTTCTATTTTTAGCAGGTTTCTAGAATTAACAGATTTCCATATTTAACCAGATATTGATATTACAGATTTAGTTAAGTCCTTAATTACAGAATATTATGGTATTAAGGTATCTTTTATCAAGTTACAAAACTTTAGGGTTAATTATGACAGATTTTCATAGTTCAGGGTGTTAATTGTAATTTCAACAATTTCAGAGGTATAACATGAAAATAATTCAAGTTACTGATTTAATACACATTTTATTCAGAATGACATCATAATCCCTTTAGTTTCATAATTTTACAGTTTATACCCCTCAAGTTACAATATTTACAAAACAAACCTTATATTTACATAATTCATGATTTAATCCCTCTAATATCCATATTTACCAAACAAGCACATTATTTTACCAAAATTCAGAAAGTCACATCAGAATATTCATATAGTACTATTCAGCCCCTCAGATTTCAGAATTTACACAATTAGTCCTTTAAGTTTACAAAACTTATAAATTAAATCATAATTCCATAATAATTACACATTAGCCCCATACATACTCAAAATTACACAAAACACTCTTAATATTATTATTTACTCAAAATGACTTCAAGTTTCCAGAAATTACATTTTTAGTCCCTCTATTTTATTTAATTGTAAATCGAATTATATGTTATTTAATTAACTAAAATAAATCTCTTAAATACCAAATTTACACATAACACCCTTATGTTATATTTTTTACACTTTAGTAATGATCTTAATAATATTCTAAAAATACCCCACAAGTTTCAGAAATTACAAAACAGCCCCTATACTTTTATTTTTCAAATCGTTAATTAACAAAACTATTACAAACCCTAATATTAAATTCCAATCATTACCCCATAATAATGACAAACCTTAAACATCATTAAATGACCAGAATCATACACCAAAAACCCTAACCCTAATTTCTTTCTCTTTTATTTTATTTCTTTTCTTTATTTTCTAAATTAGCGATTAGAACATAAATTCACAAAACATGATCCAAGCCTCAACAATTCGAATTAGTATTTTTCTGAGATCATATGTACTGTATAGAGTCCACATGGTTCGTGTTTATCATTTTATACAGACCCTATGTGATGTAGAGGTCATGGGAAAAATACCAGAGTGATCTCAGAATGATCGAATGGAAGATGGAAAATTATACCTTACGTATGAACAAAATTCGACACCACTTGATCCAAGCCTCTACAAATCGTATAACTATTTTTCTAGCCTTCCTAGCAATAGAATGAACTCAAGAAAAATACTTTTGGCTCTCCAGAAAATCGCAGGAATGATGCACGAATTGTTTGGTGGTTTTTGGTTTTCTCGGCATAATGAAATAGGAAGAAAAATAGTGAAATAATTATATAGAATATGATGTACCGATTCTAGGGGAGGGCTTGAATAAGTTTTGGCCTAAATTTGTTAACAAGATCAGATTTTTATTTACTTGATCATTATCCATAATTATTTGTAATTATCTTCACTTTTTAACTTAATTTTAATATATACCGAAAATAAAATAAATGTATATATTTGGTTTTTATAATATTGTATGGTACAAGATAATTATTTTGGACATGCAAAATTATTACAAGACTTGTCTCAATTTTATTTTATTTTATATGTAATTTATTTCATATAATTTGAATTAATTTGGCTTATTTATAGCTTTTAATTAACTTTTAAAGTTGTGAGGGCATTTTGGTCATTTTATAAGTTTCATATTTTCAGGTATTACAGACCGGATCTACACACACGCCTTGTGTTAGATGTGATACTAAGAATTATACATAGTCTAGCAAGCGGAATTTACTAGCTAGCACTTAGAAGACTTTATGTGTTTGTGTTTTGTATGATTTGAATGTAACAATGAATGAACACAGAATAATGAACTTCAACTTCAACGATTCAATATTATTAGAACAATAATACGAGTGATCTCCTATCACTAGGGTTTACAACCTTGAATCTTAACTAAACAATACGTATGAACTCTTATCGTCTATCTGTATCCTAAACTTTAACCTAGGCAATCCTTTTATAGACCAAGGATTCCTTCACAAGATAACTATCGTTCTAA
Organism: Artemisia tridentata subsp. tridentata; assembly: GCA_021014915.2. Taxonomy (NCBI): domain Eukaryota; kingdom Viridiplantae; phylum Streptophyta; class Magnoliopsida; order Asterales; family Asteraceae; genus Artemisia; species Artemisia tridentata. The sequence goes on from CP139503.1 coordinate 219,390,930, forward strand.
TCGTATAAGATATACACAATATCTTTTCCATATTTATCTACTTACACGTTTACAAAACAATAATAAGCAGTACAAATATTTCTTTCATAACCGTACTAACTGCTCTTATTATCAACCTTCTTCAGCAGTACTAACTTCCATCTTCAACAGTACTAATTGCTTAAGCTTAATTCCCAACATATACGTACTGTACATTACATGCGTATCTATATGCATGATAATTAGTTTACTCCTTTTGTCTTTTTGTTAGTGGGATTAAATCATGTATTATCTAGAACATCAAACACTAGTTGTTGTGATGTTTTATTTGTGATCTTGAACCTAGCTTTTTCACATTGAGACGCTAGTAATACGTGTGTACAAGAACGAAGATCAAGCTTACTTTAGCTTGAAGTTATTTCCCCATTCGACTAGGTATATTAGTCGACATACATAAACCCTAATTTAGGGTTTTACCGGATCTTGGACACTCGGTTTCTTGTTTGGCTAGAAACCAAAGGTACACATATCTTTTATTATTTAGTTAATTAATTACATGTATATAGATCTTGTGTTTCCGCTGCCATATGCTTTGATGTACGTGTTAATGTTTATATGTTTATTGTTTATGATTCATATATTCCAACAGCTTCATGGTCGGAATACAAGATGAACTCTTTCGAAACAAGATAATGGTGCAATACTCTAGACTACGAATTATCGCGTAAAACTCTTTGTCATAAGTTGAGTATTTTCGCCTTGCCTCATTTAGCTTTTTGCTAAAAAAAGCTACTGGACTGCCATTTTGACTTAAAACACCTCCAATGCCCACCCCTGAGGCATCACAATGGACCTCAAACACATCATCAAAATCGGGTAGAATCAACACGGGAGCCTCAGTTACCTTTCTTTTTAACAACTCGAAGGCCTCATCCGCCTCTCGAGTCCAATGAAACGTGCTACCCTTTAAGCATTCTGTTATGGGGGAAATTATGGTACTAAAGTTACGAATAAATCGGCGATAAAATGATGCTAAACCATGAAAGCTACGGGTCTCATGGATATTTGTTGGTGTTGGCCAACTCATAATAGCATCAACTTTGGTAAGGTCCATAATGCCATTTTTAGACACTATATAACCCAAAAACAACACCTCACCAGTTAGAAAATGACATTTTTTGATGTTGGTGTATAACTTCTGGGTTCTTAAAACTTCAAATATTTGTCTAAGATGATGAAGATGCAGCTCTTTTGTAGCACTAAACAACAAAATATCATCAAAGTAAATAACAATGAATTTACCAATAAAAGCTCGAAAGACCTGATTCATCAATCTCATGAAAGTGCTCGGGGCATTTGATAACCCGAAAGACATCACCATCCATTCATATAAGCCGTCACGAGTTTTAAATGCCGTTTTCCACTCATCACCTGGACGAACTCGAATCTGATGGTACCCACTACGTAAGTCGATCTTTGAAAACACTACTGCTCCGTGCAATTGGTCGATTAAATCATCAAACCGCGGAATTGGAAACCGGTATTTGATTGTTATCTTGTTAACCGCACGGCTATCTATACACATCCGCCATGACCCGTCTTTCTTTGGAACCAATAATACCGGTACCGCACAAGGGCTCATGCTTTCTCGAATCGACCCCTTTTCCAGTAACTCCCGTACTTGCCTTTGCAATTCTTCATGCTCTTTGGGGTTCATCCTATATGCAGCTTTGTGAGGTATGACCGCCCCTGGTACAAAGTCGATGCAATGTTGGATGTCCCTCATTGGAGGAAGCCCTGGTGGTAACTCATCAGGCACCACATCCGCAAAATCCTCAAGTATAGCTTTCACCTCATGGGGAACGTCAAAACTACATTCATTTGATTCTACTACAACTAAAGCGTACACATTAGTCGCTTCTTGTGACTCTGCTAAGAATTCTGCTTGAGACAACAAATGGTTCTTTGACTCCTTTCTTACGTCAGGAGGGGTTACAACTAGTAAGTGTTGTTACAAGTGTCAAGGTCTTGGTCATTTTGCTGCTAAGTGCCCAAATCGTCAAATCGTTACTATATTAGAAGTGGATTTCGGGATATCTACCCCCAAATCTATATCAATGACCAACACCTTTACACGTTTTATAAGAATTAATCCAAGGCATCTGTTAATCAGGTCTTCTGATGCACAATCTTTTACTAGTGTAATGAGGTTCAACTTGTGTGCGATCACATTTTGCTGCTCGCAAAATCTGGATGTGGTATAGGTAACATACTTGAAATATATTTTCCAGAATCTTTGGATTTCTTCATTTCTGGTTAAGTCTACGAAATTGTAAAATCTAGATAAATCGAAATCCAAAATCGGGAAAAAAGCCGCAAGCGCTAACCGGTTATTAGATAAGACACTCATTCGAATAAGCTCTTTTGGAGACTTTAAAAGTGATAGTATGTGGTGAACAATAAAACTAGAAAGCTCTGAAATCCGATCCGTAGTACTAATAAATAACTTGAAGAGTTCAGGTAAGCGTCAACTATGGCCTAAAAGCAATGTGAATGTCTTCAGATGCAGTCACATCCTTGTGATTTGACGACGACACAAAAAGGGTGCAAAGTAAAAGGCCTACATATGAGTGTGAAAGTAATGAAGGATCATTTTGATTTTTTTGCTAATCATAACTCACAAGCACAGGTGAGAAAAAGCCATGTTCTTAGCTGAACATTTCAATGACTTGCATTTCCAGGAACAAATCAGATACCCGTTATCATTCTGGAAAGTAATTAACAAACAACATACCTAACCATAAACCAGCGTCACAAATTATCAAAACTTATTACATTACATAATTTCAGTCTTTCAGACACAAAATTGAAGGGTTCCATCACTAAATAAAACTAACCAATTGACTACTAAATCCACATAAACAAACCAATTAACAACTACCGAAACAAACTTAAGCCTTCTTTGGAGATTTCTTTGGCGATGGCTTAGTCTTGTCGCCATCAGTGACAACAGATTTCTTAGGCAAAAGCACGGGGTTAATGTTGGGCAACACGCCACCGCTAGCAATTGTAACACCAGAAAGCAACTTCCCCAACTCGTCATCATTCCTCACTGCCAATAGCAAATGCCTTGGGTTAATCCTTGTCTTCTTGTTGTCTCTTGCAGCATTTCCCGCCAATTCCAAAACCTCGGCAGCAAGGTATTCAAGGACAGCAGCAAGATAAATAGGAGCACCAGAGCCAGTCCTCTGAGCATATCTGCCTTTCTTCAAAAACCTCCCAATCCTTCCCACTGGAAATTGAAGCCCTGCTTTCACTGATTTCGTCACCGCCTTCTTTCGCTCTCCGGCTCCCTTTCGTCCTCCTGCTCCCTTTGTCTTTCCTGATTCCATTTTTTGGTTTTGAATTTGATTTTGAGATTTGAAAGTGTGTTTGTTTGTTTGGTGAGAAATGAGAGGGAAGGAGTGGGTTTATATAGTGTTTGGGTGGGAGTGTGACAAGCTGGCGATCCGTGTGAGTGTGTGTTTGTTTTGGCCGTTGGATGGGATGGATGGGATGAAGGGGTCATTGGATTGTTGGGCACATACAAACAAGTGTGAATGTACCATTTTATCCTTATGTATTTTTTACTCCGATCCGAGATTGTTGCTGCTTCTTTAATGCGACAATCAGTACACACAAAATTATTAAAAGCCATTTTTTTAAAATAAACTACTTAAAATACAAATTTTATTTTGCAAACAAGGTTTATCAGAGATTATATATATATAATTAAAAAAAAAAAAAAAAAAAAAAAAAAAAAAAAAAAAAAAACTTTTATAATGTCTGATAATCGATGTTACTTCATATAATTAGATGAGAAAAGTTCAAATGCTTACTCTTATTTTGATGCTTACCAAGGGACAAATCTCCACAATCAATCTAGTTTGATCTAACTGTAGAGATTAACCTCATATTTAATATGTAAACCTAAGTTCATGTTTTTTTTCCTTTTTCTTTGTCTTTTTATCTTTTCTTATTTATTCATTTTTTTTTCTTTTTTTTAATTCACGTTTTTTTTCCTCTTTTCAATTCACGTTTTTTTTTTCACTTTTTTTTCTTCGCTTTCATACGTTTTCATATGTTTTCGTCTGTTTTCATGCATTTTCGTCCGTTTTCTTACGTTTTCGCCCGTTTACGTCCGTTTTTGTCCGTTTTCTTACGTTTTCGTTCGTTTTAATACGTTTTCATCCATTTTATTTCGTTTTTGTCCATTTTTCATATGTTTTCGTCCGTTTTCAAACGTGTTTTTACGCTTTCATGCATTTTCATCCATTTTGTTACGTTTTGGCCCATTTTCGTCCGTTTTCATACGTTTTCGTCCGTTTTCTTACGTCTTCATTTGTTTTCATTCGTTTTCTTTCATTTTCGTCCATTTTTCATACGTTTTCAGACATGTTTTTACGCTTTCATACCTTTTTGTCCGTTTTCATATGTATTCGTCCCTTTTTTTACATTTTCAGCCGTTTTCTTATGTTTTCGTCCGTTTTCATACGTTTCTGAATATCACAAGTAATATTCATAATATCACTTGTGATTTTCTGAATATCACTTGTGATTTTCTTACGTTTTCATCCGTTTTCATACGTATTCGTCCATTTTCTTACGTTTTCGTTCGTTTTCATACGTTTTCGTCCGTTTTCATACATTTTTGTCATAAAACATGTATGCAATGTATGATGTATGAGTTTAATATAATCTTACAATTTTTGTCGAAACAAAAAGAAGAAATGCATAGCGAAATGTGGTGAATGGCTCTTGGTGATTACTCCCCCTAAATTGGAGTACCAAGTATAATGCATGGATTTTGAGAACTTAAAAGTTCCCCCCTTGGATAATACTCCCCCTAATTGGAGTGCCAAGGTTATGATGTATGAACCTACAAAATCAATAGTTAGTGTATGATATGCTCCCCCTTGATCAATACTCCCCGTTGCTAGGGTACCAACGTATGTGATACAAGGATTATGAATGCTACAAAACAAGGATTAGTACATGATATGCTCCCCCTTTATCAATACTCCCCGTTGCTAGGGTACCAACGTATGTGATACAAGGATTATGAATGCTACAAAACAAGGATTAATACATGATATACTCCCCCTTGATCAATACTCCCCGTTGCTAGGGTACCAACGTATATGATTCAAGGATGAGAAATGCTACAAAAAAAAGTTAGTTATAGATAATCCAACCAAGTAATATGAGTTCAACCAAACATTGTAGTTCAACCCGTTTGACTAAAAAAGTCAACTAAGTATACTTTGTTCAAACCAAGCACAAAGGTCAAACAAAGACAATACTTCAAACCAACCATCTAATGATGCAAATGTTAGTAATTCAATCCATCCAAGATATAATGCATAATTAACGATCACACATAAGCATTAACATAACATCCTTCCATTGAAAATTGTTTGGTGATCAAAGTCACAAAACAAGGTGTTACAACATAAAAAGAAAATATCCAAAAAAAAGTCCTAAAAAGTCCTATAAAAGGAAAAACACTGGAGAGGATTCTAGCATCTATTGTGGAGGATGGGAAAGAGCATTTAGGCGTTCTAGGATGTGGTTCAAAATGAACCTCATTTTGTTTTGTAACTCGTGAACCAAGATGTTGGTCCGTTGAGTTAAGTGGGCGGTCCTCTCACACATGGAACATCCATGTCTAGGGTAGTTTGGTGGAAGGGATGGTTCATTATTAGTTGTTGATGGTGGTGGTTGGTTGTTTGATGGTGGAGGTGGTGGAATGTTTGTTGGTGACATGATGGAAGCTAGTAGAGTGTATTGTAAATCCATGGCTTCACTAAGGTGGGAATCCACCATGTTGGAGAATGCATAGAGGCGGTTGAGCTCCTCATTGATCTCGCCTTGGGTGTTGGGTTGGTTATTCCATATTCCCTCATCAATGGCATTGAGGGTGGACCTTGGTAAAAGGGGTTGAGGTTGCGGTTGTGGTGGTGCTTGATCACGGTAGAGAGGACCGTGAATATCCCTATAAATGAGATGGAAGAGGAGTGGTTCTTGACCCTCAAAAGTCAAGGGTGGTGGATTTTTAGACCTTAGTGGAAGGTCTTCAAAAGTTTCTAAATATGGGTGATGTGATGTAGGTGGAGTTGCAAACAACTCAATGGGCTGAAGTTGGGGTGAATGTGGAGGTGATGGTGATCTAGTTGGTTGAGATGGAGCGGGTGGTGGTGTGGTAGCCACTGGAGTTATGGTTGGTGGTGGAGTGTTGATGATGACATTAGGGGGTGTTGGAGTTGAAAGAGTTAGGAAATTCTCATTGGCAATAGGTGATGAAATGTTTAAGGGAGATGACTCTTCTGATGAAGAATTTAGATTCACAAAACAGCAAGGTCTAACGCTTATACGAGTTGTCCTTCTTGGTGGTCTGCTTGTTGTTGAGTTGTTGGACTTAGTCATTTTTTAGATGAGAAGGGTTGCTTAGAAATGCAGGAATAATGCTTAGAGATGATGGTGAATGTGTGAAAATTGTGATGATCCTAAAGCTTCTAATTTATAGGCAGTAAGGTTTGTGGAACTTTGTGTTTGGATTTGATGTTGATCCATAGAGAAATGTTGGTTCCTAATGATTTGGAGCGAGAAAATGAACTTGTCATATCACCAAAGTCAATCCATAGAGATGGAGTTGAGTGAGTTTGGGAAGATATGCAGTAAATGCAAAGGTTGAGTGGGAAATCTAATGATTTGATTGATCCACGGATTGCAAGGAACCAATTTGAGGGTTCCTTGCTTGTTACAGAAAGGTAACTTGGATGAAAATTTGAATTTTCAAATTTTGGTGGGAAATGAATTTCTTATAGTTCTAAGTGTGCCTAAATGATCCTAATGTGCTTAAATATCAGTAAACTAATCCTAAGAACTAGAATCAATGATCTAAGGTGTGGATTAGACGGTAAATTTGAAAAATGTTACTGTTGAATGGCGGAGCCAATCGATAACAAATACGGATCCAAAATTTTGGTTCCGAGAAATCCGCTAGGCTTAATTTGGCGGAAAAATTCAACAGACGGAACCCAAAATTTGGTTCCGCCTTATCCGCCGATCGAAAAATATTTACAGAGGCGATTTCTAACTACCCGAAACCCGTTGAAATCCCAAAAATTATCCTAAATCATATGTAATTTATTAGTTGTGATTGTTTAAAAACAAAAACACAGGTTCTAACACATGATAACACATAGATCAAACGGATGATTTTGAACTTACCATCAATGAAGGTTAAGCCAAATGGTGGCTTAAACACGGAAAATTGATAACATCAAGTGTTATCATCCTGCATTGTCAAGTTAGTTCACATAGATGTTTAGTACCAACATAATATCCTAAAAAACATAACAAATAACCACATCATTGTTTTGAAATTGTTTATACCAAACACTCCTTATTTCCTCACTCATTGTTGATCTTCTTGTTGAGCTTCATTATCCAATGCCCAATATTCTTCATCATTCCTCTTGTTTGTCTGAATTCCTCTGATTGGTTCTCGATAGGTGGAAGTTGGCTCATGTATTCGGGAGGGGGAATTCTAGAATTGGGCAAACCATCATCCTCACTTACGGATGATGATGATTATGAGGTTGGAGGATGAGCACGTTTACCTTTTGACACTGCTACTCTATGGTCACTAAGAGGTACAAAGGTATGGGGAATTTCAGAGTAGTCCGGAAGGAAACCTCTAGCATTTGGAGGAATTGGTGAAAAAGCTCTAAAGAGACGGGTAAGAAGCATCCCGTAAGGCATGGCGGTGGTACCCAACACAGGAATATCGGTCATTCTCTTGGCGATATAGTAAACTAAGTTGAAGGGTTGATGGGTGAACACACAATAGAGCATGTACCAAAGGCTTGCATTAAGATGATCCCTATTTCCTATGGTGCAGAAGACGTTAGCTCTAAGAATCTCTTCCAACTTTCTAAATTGAGGCCTAAGCTCGTTTAGCTCCATGCCAAACGGGTCTTTATCAACCTCTTTACCTCGACTTGTCCTAGTGTGGGTGGTCCTAGATATGAAGAGATGATCACGGATGGTCTCTTTTGGAGTCAATGGTGTGTCGTATGGATGCATAAGATCATGGAGAGAATCTAGGATTGACAATGACCACTTGTCGGAATAAAGGCAAGTGCCTTGACCCGGAACTCCTAAGACTTCCGAGAATTGGTTCAAAGGGATGTTAAATTGGTGTTGGTTGACTTTGAATTGGACGCTTATGTAACCATAGTCATTGGTGCTAAGGCCGACGCTAGCATAGAATTCTAGCACAAATCTAGGAACTATTGGTTCATCTATGTCTAGAAGACAATCAAATTGGATGGCGGCTAGTTGTTCTCGGATGTTGGTGCCTTCTAAGAATGAGGGGTCTACGGTTCTACCCTCGTGAACATATCGTTTTTCTAAAGCCTTAAATTTTTTGACTTGGTCGTTTGTGAGACCTTTTGTCTTATGGTGTTTAGGTAGGTAATTGAGGGTTTCTTTGTGATCATAGTATGTTGCGGGAGGCATGTTGTTATCCTAGACACGAAAATTACATAGTTTAGTTAAAACTATCAAAAATACGTATATAAATTTCTAGTGTGTGCCTACACGGGGACAATATGGAGGTGCGGTTATCTCGACTATTTTTGATGCATGAAAATTTTGTTTATGCAAATTTTATGAAAAAACGAGAGATAACCCAAACGCTCCTACTTCAATGTAGCTTCGGTTGAATGTACCTGAAAATACATATTAGTTATGTATTCCCTTTAGCATTCAAGAGACATTATGCAAGTGATGTTTTAAAACATAACGTTTTTATTTGTATGAACAATGTGCAAAAATCATTTTTCCTAGTCGTGAGAAGATTTTTGCAAGTATTTGACATGGGGTTTTTGATGAATTATGATGATGCCTTATGATATGCAATTCCTAACTAAGGAAAATATGATTTGTTATGCAATTCAGTAAATATGCTTCATGATTTTACAAAAAATATGTATAAACCCCAAGTTTTGATTTTGTGCAAGAAATAGAAATCCTAGACTCAGATCAGGAATGTAGATATAGTTAGGATACTTACAGAGAGGTTTAAAGCACAAATTGGTTGTGGAGGATGACCTAAATTCTGAGATTGGTTTGCTATGGGTCGAGTTCCAGTAGCTTGTGAGTTTTTGGGGAATGTGATAAACAGTACATGGGTGTTTGTTTAATATAGTAAAAACTGACTCAGGAACCCACGGATTTGGCAGAACCAAAAAGTGGGTTCCGTGCTTGTTGTCGATTGGTTACGTGGGAACTTTTTGACAATTGGTTATTTTTGGTTAATCTAAGGTTCAAGCTAAGATTCTAACTACACATTTGGTTTCATTAATCCTAAACCAAGTCTAAGGAATTTAAAGGGTACTCTCTTAAGAGGTTTTGTGAGAATATCGGCAATGTTGTCCTCTGAGGATACTTTCTCGATTGAAATATTTCCTTTTTGAACATTGTCGTGAAGAAAGTGGTGACAAATTTCTATGTGTTTGGTTCTAGCGTGTTGAACTGGATTCTTGCTAAGGTCGATAGCTCCTTCGTTGTCGCAAAGAATGGGAACGTCATTGAGTTGAATTCCATAGTTGACGAGAGCTTGTTTCATCCACAGTGCCTGTTGACACGCTTTTCCAGCAGACACGTACTCGGCTTCGGTTGTTGAAATTGCTAGAGCCGTTTATTTCTTTGAGAACCATGCGGTAAGACAATGTCCAACAAAAGTACAAATACCACTTACTTTTTCTATCAAAATAGTCACCGGTATTTTCTAAGTCAGTATACACTATGGTTTCAATTCCCGTTCCTTTGGGATACCATAATCCTAAATGTGTAGTACCTTTAAAAATTCGTTTGACGGCTTCAAGATGGGATGTTTTGGGATCTTCTTGAAAGCGTGCACATAGACAAACACTAAACATAATGGCGGGTCTACTAGCCGTCGGAATGATAATGGGGTCGGTAAAGAGTTAGATGAGAAGAGTAGAGATTTTATCAGCAGTTGATTCTCACGGGCTATTTATGGTACTTCACACATCTTCGCTTAATTGGACATACAGGGTGTACGCTGTCTCCGTTTCTATCATAACCATAGTGTGTATGCTTCTGATTCCGCGAAGACATCGTGGGGGAAGAGAGAGTAGATGTGCTTTGACTTTCTTTGACTTTCTTTGCATTTTTTTTTCATTTTTTTAGTAATAATAATTCTAATTTCATCAACCAACAACCCACTCCCTTGGATGGGAGGGGTATTTATAGTTTTACATGAGGATGGGCTTGAAGCCCTAATTCTCTTAACTAATACATCATTAAACATAATAAAATAAATAAACGACACAACCCATGGGCCTTCTACACGGGCTGGGCCTAATAACAAACCTAAAGGCCTAAGTAACCTAATACAAATGATCAATACTTGAAATATTACAAAACGTGTTCCCAACAATCTCCCCCTAAGTATTGGTCATCAAGGTTGCTTGACGTCGTCTTTGCTTCTTTGGCTTTGACGTCTTCATAATCTTTGTTCTTTGTTCTTGATAGTGATGTGATATGATATGGTGGTGGTCTGCCGTATTCCAACGATCTTTTGATTCTGGTGTCTTCGTGTCCTCTCCATCATGTTCATATGACTTGTGACTTTCGTTCTTCAACTTGTTCTCACTTCTTCAATCTTTAACATATGAAAGGTTGTAGTGCTCGAACTTAGACTTTTCTTAAACATATTCTGAACTTTTGATGATTCTGAGTCTTGGTGAGAACTAATCTTCAGGACATGAACATGATGGAGTCTTGGTGATGGTTGAACTTCAGGTCTCCAAGCTCCTCAGCAGCAGCAGCAGCAGCACGAACCAACCGGTACTTACAGGCTCAGACTTGAGATCATCAACAATATAGTGTGAAGACTTTCTCGAATCCTAACCCAGACCGTTCTGAACCGGATTCCCCCGAAAGGGATAACACGGACACACCGAAGTGCACCCACGATTGAGTGAGTCGCTGGAGATCACCCCACGACTGTAGACCGTTTGGAGCAAACACTAAGCGTAACCCACAAGGAGTTACCGAAGTGACCTGCTGTCAGAGTTGTTTGATGTTGCTCTGGCAGGATTTCCATTCAATCATTGATAATCACAATTGTGACTTTTCTCATGAATGTTCTCGGCAGATTGCTAAGATCTGCGAAGGACACTTTCTTAATTTTACATCTGCTGCCCATGATGTAGAACAGCAGAGTAATACTAAGTGTACCTAAGAGATCTTTTTATGAATCTCATGGCTTTAGACTCAATTAGTGCACATTTGTTTGGTCATCGGAGGCGTGAAGCAGAATGCCTCCTTTTCAATATCAACACACTCGTAATGAGAGGTTGATAGCTGATGAAGGGTTCTCCGTGTGAATGAAACAAATGCCTTTTGAGAGACACTTGAGTGGCTTAGAAGGTTTAGTGCAGTGCGTCACTGGGTCCATGACGACTTTGATCTTCAATACCGGTGATTCTAGATCAACCAGTAGATTATGTATTGAACCCGGTGTCTGCCCTAAGGTTGAACAATTGGAGGGCTATTTCTTTTCACCCTTTTCTTTTGCTTTTCTTTTTTAATTCTTCAACCCCTTCTTTCTCCGTTCATTTCACTTTTCCTTTTTTTAATCATACCTAGGACTTTCTAGTTCTAAACTATTGGTATTGTCCTTGGGTAGATCCCTCCGGCTCTGGCGGATCATAGGACGGTTTCCCTAACCTTAGTCACCTTATAACTCCATGACTATCCTAATGATGCCATAAAACCAAACCTTTTGAAAATCTCTCAAAGTGTTTATGATTGTAAAACACATTTTATTAACACTTTGAGAGTTTTGTTATTTTCAGAAGAACTCCCCCTTAACATGTGCTCATATTCGTTTAAGTAAAATCTGCACATGTCGGGAAGAGTTGGCACTTTTTTGAATTGATAGATTTTCAGTGAACCTGATCATCGCGAGACACGCTTACATCACCAGTTGGACTGGCTTGAAATTATTACCCGTCCAGATCAGATTCAAAGATCATCGCTCGAAATTGGTACATTCTACTCAGACATATCCATTGCGAGACACACTTACATCACCAGTTGGACTGGCTTGAAATTATTACCCGTCCAGGATATGTCCTTTCGACTACTGACTGTTGTTATCATCAATTCGAGGGTCAATTCTTGAGTCTTATACTCATGAGATATCATCGTTGCTTCCACCATATTTTAATCACATTTTCATTCTCCCCCTAAAAAATAGCATAATAATGTTGTTTTTGATAAACTTTTGATTAAAATATGCTCTTTTTGAGGTGTTTGTGGAAGAATGTCAAGAACGTTTGTAGATTTTGGAACAAAGATTTTTCAAATACTCCCCCTTAACAAGGGAGTACTTGTCCTTATGAGCAGAATGTTTGAAAAGCTTTAGAAAAAACATTCTGGTTTTAATTCTGCTCATAAGTAAGAAGCTTTCGCTCCTTTTTCAGGATTGAGGCACTTACCTCAGGGTCCTTTCTTTACAAGAGCGGGTTGTACACTGTTATGTGTGCACAAGCCGTAGTGATATTAGAAAGTGAATGATGAAATGAAATGATGATCAAATGAGACAAATTGTACCAATCAAATTAGGCAGGACGTCGGAAGGTGAGAATGTTTGGAAGTATTGCTCGTCCTCCCACATAACTCTCCAATCTTCGCATTTGAGTTCGAAACTGAAGTTTTTCGTTGATTCTTTTGATGAACTTGGCTGCTTGCTTGGCATCATTTCTGCTCCATTTGACCTCTTGCATGACTCCCGTTTTTGAACCCTCGTGGTAATTATCCAAGATTGCCTCAAGTTCTGTCTTGACCATTACCAATGTCTTATCCCCAAATTTTCTCAGTTCTTCAAATCCCATGAAGTGTTGGCTTCTGTTGTTCCGTTTGTAAACCACTCCAAACGGTTTATCCATGAACGTATAAGGAGTCTTGCCATGAACACCCGGCCGGTCAAGATCTGGCTTGATGAGATTAACTCATTTTTGGTAGCTTTCTACCCCAAGTTGTATGTCCTCAACTCGATGTCTTATGACAATGCTGCGGATGAATATGAGAATGGAGTTGATGATGTCATACTGAAGACGACCAGGAAGATGTTCAAGTTTTCCCTGAATCTTCAGTAGGTACATGTCTTCGATATCATTGCGGGACAAGTATGGGTAGTCAGGAGACCACTATTGTTGGGAATGCTTCTCGCATTAAAATGTGACAACATATTTGGGATTATATTAGTTATTATGTTTAGCTCAAACACATGGACTGAAACCGTCAATATTGTAAAGTTATGTGTTTGATGCCCTATTTAAGCCCTCCTTGCCTTCACAAGGAGGTTGAAGCTTGTGTGTGTAATTTCCCTTTTTCTGATTATCAATAAACATCCAGGTTTCCATCTCTCTCACTCTACACTTTCTCTGTCTAACCTTAACCATGAAGATGATGTTCTTTCATCATCCAAGACCTCCCGATTCACAATAAATTAACCAAAACACAATCCGACAATTGGTATCAGAGACATGGTATTAGTTTTGGTTGATTTGTGTGATATTTTCTTGTCAAAATCGTATTTAGTTGTGAATCTGATCTGGTGTTGAATCTGTTTTTTTTTGCAATAATAGTCAATACATTTATCAGTCCATTTATCAGTCCACATACTACTTATATCGTTACTGAGTGTCTTGTCGAACGAGGTTAATCGAATGGGAAATTCATTGAACGACAATCATCGAAGGAGCTTTCATCGAACGAGACAAGGGTAGTCGAGTCAGACTTACTCTTCCAAATTGATCGAACGACCAAGTCGAACGAGCTGTATGATCGAAGGAGATGAAGACTGTATAAAAAGAAATTAAAAAGAGACTGATCGACTAAATCATCTAAACCCCACAACCAACAAATCATAAATACAACACCCAACAAACAAATCCAACATATGTCTATCCTATACCCATTCTCACAAATCCTTCTCAGCACCACTTCTACTTCCACACCATTCAAACCGAAAAGAAAAATAAAACAATTAGATCTCAGTTTACTCTTGTTTGGTAATCATTGACGAGTCCAAAGACAAGTGCCACAAGAGACAACACATCATCGATCTATTTTGAAGATCTTAGCTTCAATTTAATATCCGAATATAAAAGACAAGATAGATAACAATAACGTTATCCTCTTTTCTTTAATTCGTTTAACGAACTCAGAAAAACAACAAGAACAAAAACGTACGTAGAACCAACCTATGACCCTTCAAAGGATCATGTAGCCCTAAAACAAGTTCTTGATTCAGATTGAGCAACAAAGTAGACATAGGTTAAGGGTTGGAACTGCTTTCGTTTGTGGTTGTGTTGATTTGTTGAGAGTGAAATGAAGTAATGAGGGCGGATAGATTTGATGTATATGATTTTGATGAGATCGATTTTTTTTTTTTTTTTTTTTTGATGGAAGTTTGGTAAGTGTAAGTTAAGGATGGGGGCGGATGATAGTTTTGATTAGGGTTTAAAATGAGTTGATTTTGGGTATAAGGTATTAAATACCCGTATAATTAGGGTAAAGATTGAATTTGGACGGGATATGTTTGTTTGTTGGGCTTTATGATTTACTTTTGGCCCGAGTTCTATTTTGGGCTGCATTGTTAGAACAGTTATATGACCTGGATTGATATAATTAACACATTGGGCTGAACTGTTATTAGTCAAAGTTATTTTGTTTAATGCATTGTGTTAAGATTAGTTCAACGTTTGGCATAAATAAGTGGTATTTTGGTTGTTGTATATCTTTCACGGGATACGTTTTTGACAAGATCGGGATAAAACCATTATCATAGTTCACTTAAACCGTCAAAAGGCTAGTGTTGGGTATTGAACCGCAAGATGTGACTACGGGGTTAATTCTTTATTATTTATTTGAGGTTGAAGTGGAATATCACGGGTGCGTGTACTTAGTATCTTGAAGATATCGGGGTTGGTTGGATGCATGATTCTTCAAGATCCTTGTTCGAGCTTATAATCTTCAAAATGATTAAGACTTGAGTTATCTAGTTATACCTGATGTAAGGAGTTACGTTGTTGTGCTCACAGAGTATAGTTATCACTTTAAAGGAGTTACGTTGTAGTGCTCAAGTGTCACACAAAGATGTGGATATCCAAGATGAGTTCATATACAGTAAAGGATGGTTGGATGGGTATATGAACCGACCTATGCTTAAAGGAGTTACATTGTAGTGCTCAGTATAGGTTCTTAGTCAGACAATAGTGCAAGTTTAAGTCACAAGTTCGGGTTATTTTACTTCGGTCTCAAGTTCGTAATATTGGGTTTTCTCCATCAGTGGTCACTACAAAAAGCCGTCGGAATGATAATGGGGTCGATAAAGAGTTAGATGAGAAGAGTATAGAAGAGTAGAGATTTTATCAGCAGTTGATTCTCACGGGCTATTTATGGTACTTCACACATCTTCGCTTAATTGGACATACAGGGTGTACGCTGCCTCCGTTTCCATCGTAACCATAGTGTGTATGCTTCCGATTCCGCGAAGACATCGTGGGGGAAGAGAGAGTAGATGTGCTTTGACTTTCTTTGACTTTCTTTGCATTTTTTTTCGAAAACACTCTTTTTCCAGATGGATCTGCATTCAGGGGGAAGAAAGGTGCACATCAGGGACGCATAACAGACTCACGTGATCGAACTTACAATTTTATTACTACCGGAAGACGTCCGCAGAGATGATCAGTGGTTCAGTTTTGTGATTTTGGTGTACTCGTTTCAACTTTCGCAGGTTGTGAAGTGCGAAAATAGCCTACTTATGTGAGAAGATCTTGCTAATTTCTTGCATGTTACCCCCGAACGGGACTTCCACATTGAGCATAATCGTTACTGAGTACTAGTCAGATTTCCTTGGTGTGGTTTACGATGTCATCTACAAATTCCGCTGCGTACTTACAACCTTCAAAAGTTTAGAAGACATGTTAACTGCATCAAAGTTTCGAATCTGCTGAAGACGGTTGTCAGTTTGGGGGGAAGCTGATTCAGAAACTTCGCCTAAAGGAAGTATATGAAGAAGCCGTTAAAGACATGCAGCATGAATTGGGGGGAAGTTAATCCAATTCATGTATATTACATCATTTGACTACAAGTAAAGAAAAGTTCTCAAGCCGAGGTACAAGATGAAGACAAAGAGCGTCAACTGTAGTCATCCTCAGCACATGAAGAGCTTATGAAGACCTTTCTTTATTTGTATTTGTACTTGTAGGAAATGATGTAAGTAATCCCATATGTTGCCACATTGGGGAAAGATTGTTGGGAATGCTTCTCGCATTTAAATGTGACAACATATTTGGGATTATATTAGTTATTATGTTTGGCTCAAACACATGGACTGAAACCGTCAATATTGTAAAGTTATGTGTTTGATGCCCTATTTAAGCCCTCCTTGCCTTCACAAGGAGGTTGAAGCTTGTTTTGTAATTTTCACCTTTCCTTGATCAATAAAACATTCAGGTTTCCATCTCTCTCACTCTACACTTTCTCTCTCTAACTTTACCATGGAGATGATGTTCTTTCATCATCCAAGACCTCCCGATTCACAAAAAATTAACCAAAACACGATCCAACATTCACCTTCTTCATCCTTTGTGAGTTTGGTTTCGGAGGACATGGGTGTTTTCATGGGTTTGGAATCTTCAAGACCAAATTTCTTAAACATATCTTTGATGTACTTAGATTGGTTGAAGAATATCCCATCATCTTATTGTTTAATTTGGAATCCTAAGAAAAAGTTTAGTTCCCCCATCATACTCATTTCAAACTCGTCATGCATGATTTTTGAGAAATCATATCATAACTCTTGACAAGTTGATCCGAATATGATGTCATCCACATATATTTGAACTATGATTATATGTGATCCTTTTTTCTTAGTGAAAAGAGTGTTGTCTACTAGGCCCTTGGTATACTTATGGTTAACTAGGAAAGTCTTAAGTCGATCATACCAAGCTTTTGGTGCTTACTTAAGTCCGTATAAAGCCTTTTTAAGTTTATAGACATGATTTGGTTTTTCAAAATTGGCAAAGCCGGGAGGTTGTGCGGCATACACTTCCTCATTAATGTAACACCCCCAAAATCTGGTCTAGCGGAAGCATACATGTTTGGGTGCTACTAAATTGGTATCACAACACAAGGAATAAAGAACGGTTTTACCTTAACCGTTTAAAATATATTTCATATTCAAAAGTGATTTGTTTACAATATTTTCTAAAATGGTGCGGAAATATAAGCCCATAAATGATTTTAAGTGGTCCCAAATATTATCAGAGTCTTCTATGACCATGCCATGCCCTGCCAAAAGTCTTCGCCACTAAATAATCACTTTAAACCTGAAAAAACATGATAAAAAGGGTCAACACTAGGTTGGTGAGTTCATAGGTTTAAAATAAAACAGTAATGATGATATGAATTAAATAAAAGTTTTATAAGCATTGTGTTGCTCAACATGTTATGGTAACAAAGTTAACGCATGTCATGATAGTAATGTTTAGTATTAATGTTTGGTTGATCGGTCCACTCGTCATGACCATTACACCTGGTAGTTTGTCCGTTACACTCAGACATATGACCGTTACACCCGGTCCTGTTATATATGTCTGACCAGTACCCCTGGTCTATGCATATGCCATGTATATGTCTGACCAGTACCCCTGGTTTATGTATATGCCATGTATCCTGATAACGTTCAAAATGAACATGTTTTTAGTTACGTTATCATTAGTTTTGTGCAATATATTTGGTTATATTTGTGTGTATTTGTTACTAAATCGTGAAAAAGTGTATATGCAAGTGAATGTAGCTGATGAGTGTGTAAATACTCATCATTTTTGTCCCATCTGAACTGCAAAAACATTTAAAAACACTCAGAAATGCTTCAAAATACAGAAAATATCCTTGAATTGTGTTTTTATCTGTTTCATGTGCAAAAGGATTGAAAACGGGACGAAAACAAACATTTTTGGATTGACTTGGCAATAATTGTGCATTTGATCAAGTGAAGACGAAAGTCAAAGACGGAGTCAAAGTCAACCCCCAAAATACCAAAAATAACACAAATGGTCCCTGGAATTAATTTTCACTTTTGGCAGCTTTGGTCCTTGGATTTTCAGCATTGTACAACATTGGTCCCTTAAAGTTTAACAAAAGCCAAATCCAATTCTAATCCTATTTTAACCCAAATAATAAACCCGGGCTAAATAACTAAACCCAGTCACCAACCAAGCCCAATTTCCCCAAGCCCAATCATAAACCCGATCCAACCCACCCTTTTAGTTAACCCAGAGTTTGACTTCGGTCAAACTCTTCTTCTTCAATACCACCATCCCGCCAATACCATACCACCTCAACCCACCGCCTCATCTCTGACAAACCCACCACCCTCCTCCTATCCCACTCACCTAACATGCCAAAACACATTTAATGCTTCTTCTTCATCTCACTCAACCAACCAAGTGGTTTAGCCACGTTTCCTGTTTTCCCGCCAAAAGTCCATTTCAATGACTCAGATGAGTTCAAGACTAACCAAGGGTGCAGAATTGCTCAGAGGAAGATAGGAAGCAAATCCCATTTAGTTGTAGTATAAATAGATGGCAATGTAGCTTGTAAAAGTAAGTAGTTAATTTAGATAAATCGTATTTCATATTCAGTAGTTGTAATCTTGTAATTTTCGAATTCCAGCAATTAATTTGAGTTGTTTACAAGTTATCTATTGTTTTTAAATTCATCAATTTACTCAGTTGCAAGTTATTATTAATTTTAAGCTTTCTATAATTCGTACTTAGTAATATAAGCTGTTTAAAAGCTGTAATAAGCTCTTTAACAATTTCTATAATCCCATAGAAGCTACTTATAGCTTCTGGTGAGATTATAGTAGCTAAAATCAGAACATATCATTAAAGTCAATGAAAGTCAACTGAGTGGCTAATAAGCACTTCTGGGTGAATAAGCTGCTCATGGAAGAGCTTATTTGGGTTTCTAGCTTGTTTTTGACAAGCTAGATGTGTTCTGATCTAGTTCTCTTGTTCCATAGGCCAAATCAGTTGTAAGCATTTTCCAAGTTTTTTCTATTATTTCCTATTTTACTGCTTCATAGCTTATCTGTGTGCTTATTTATATTTCTCTGCTTATTTGTGGTATTTGGAGTAATATTAGCTTAGATTGATCATTAGTTTAATCTTAAATCTCATTTTCCATTTAATACTAAAAATCAGTCAATTAAGTCAAATATAGGTGTTAGCTTATTAGTGCTTATTTCTGTAGTGGAAGTTGTTTATTAGGAGTTAAATAAGTTAGTTAATCAGTAAAAATCAGAATTTATAAGTTAATTTTGTCTGTGTTAGTTCAAAACCAACACAGAACACCTTAAAAGGGTGTTTGGTTTAATAGTCAAAATGGGTCATCTGAGTTCTTTACTGTTCATTTGCAATTCTCTTAGATTTAATCTTGAATAATTAAGCTTATAAGAGTTGTTAGTGGGAGCATTGTACCAGATTTTTAAGATTTGTAGGTTTTGTATTCACTAGTGCAATCTTAGAAGCTTAACTGTCCAAATAAGCCATTAAAAGCAATAAGCTCATTTGGACCTCATCTATGGCTTTTCTGAGGTCTTTTGAATCCATTTAGAGTAAACACAAAAGTTGGTTTAAAATCCTTTGGTTTGTGCACATCTGCACAAATCTGCATAAGCAGACTCAGTATATACTGAGCAGACCAGCAGCCCCAAAAGCTGCTTGATTGTAGCTTATCCAATTGAGCTGAGGACCTGAATTTTGGGTTGCAAGCAGTTCACATAGCTAGCTTTTAGTTCATTATCTTGGATCCCATTTTTTAGCTTATTTAAAAGCTTAAATCTGGTATACAAATTTCCCTATTTCACTGATTCTCCCCTGCATCAGCTTTTTGTTCCTGGACCATCTGATCTAGGGTTAAATTGAAGTTCAATTGGGTGGTTAGATTTGGGGCTTTTTGGTTTTTAGAGTAGCCAGTAGTACTAGCAATCTTTTGCCCCCATAAAGTTCCCACTTTTCTGCTTATTTATCAGCTTAATCTGATCTGCAAGTTGGCCATTTTACTGTCATTTTCTGCATAATCTTGAAACTGCTCAAGTGCTTAATTGGCTTATTCTGTGGGTTAAGCTATTTGATTTAAGTTGTTTTATACTTAAAAAAGTTGTTTGAACTATTTCTGAGCTTGTGGTATCTGTTAGTGCTTAAGTGCTTATTTTAGTGCTTTTTCTAAACTGCTTATTAGCCCAAACAGCTTATTAGGGTTTAGAAAAGTTCTAATTTTATTTTTCCTAGATTAAGAATAATATTTTAGATTTTCCTGCAAAGTTTCAGATTTTTCTAAATAGGTTTAGTATTTTTAATAATTTAATTAGTTTAAAATAGTTTTTAATTCATAATAAATAGAATAATAATCAGAAAAATATAATTTTAATTTTCAAAATTTTCTTTTCTTAAATAGAACTTAGAAAAAATAGTAATACACTTGTAAGATTAGATTTCATTATATCTCACTTTTTATCCCGTTTTTAGATTTCCTGATTCGCGTTTTTAATTTAAATTGTGTTAATATTAATTTTTCCATGAGAATTTGTTTCTCATTTGTTAATTAGAAATAAAAAAAAAGCAAAAATTCCATATTCCATATCATCAGTCACTCTAATTCCAAAACTTAAACAATTTGCCCATTCACTCCTCGTTGGGAAACGACCCGGGTAATCACTTACCTGGTATCACACACACACAAACGTGAGTTTTTGCAATTATCCTTTTTCACAAAGGGGTGATTTGTATTTATTCACGCGTATCCGTCATTGCATAATATTTATATATACGTTTTAGCACGGATCAAATTTTGGCGCCGCTGCCGGGGAGGTTGTGTTGCGACAATATTGTTTAAAGTTTAAGCGATTAGTGATTTGAGATCCTTCCTTGTGAAGTTCCTATTTCCCATAAACCCATATAAAATACAAAAATATTTTTCTTTTCTTTTTTATATATAATATCATATAAAAATTAATAAAAACCCAAAAACATTTTCTGTTTTATTGTAAAATAAAAGATAAAAGCAAAATCAAAATAATATTCCTCAACTTGGGTATTATCATAATAAGTTCCTAAACATCAGATTAAAACTTGCCTTTGTGTCGCTTGCGAATTCGGCTCACCTTTGATTGATAAACAAACTATAACGGAGGTTTAAGGATAGTTTGACATTAAATTGTCGAACTGAAAGAAGCGGGTTTTCAAGGAGCATTAATTGCCCACCTTTGCTTCTCCGCCACTCTGTGCATTTTTCAGTCAGAGAGCTACCGTACGCTGGTTGATTTAAGGTTTAAGTTCCTTGTGTTTTGCTTCGATCTTGATTTAATTGAATTATTTTACTTAGTGCATGCGCACTCGTTCTTCCACGTCGACAAGTCCTTTACGTGAACTCGTAGATATTCTGTAACACCCCGTTAATTTTTAAATAGCAGCGGAAGACTTAAACGGGGTATTACCAACTAGATCACAGTCATAATTATAGATTTTTGATAAAAAGGGGAATTTTATATTATTCAATGAAAACTCAATATTCAGAGATTACATATTTGTTATCAAAAGGGGTAGTAGTTCACAAAAGTGATGATGAGTTTGAAAAGAATGATATAGTTATTTGAAATATAGGTGGGTCTTTTCTCCATGCCCGTGCCAACTCCGTGCTTGAGATTTCTTTAATTACCTGAGATAAACATGCTTAAAATGTCAACACAATGGTTGAGTGAATTCACAGTGTTTAATTTGTAATAGTTTGAACACAAGATAAATAATAGTGAAAACAATGATATTGCAGGGGTAATAATTAGATAGATAAATATTGCTCTAAGCCTCATGAAACGCAAACCTTAACATGTAGGGGTAGTAATAATAGATATCCCAATCATAGCAATGATATGGGTGATAAATGCCCTGGTGTAGGAGTTTTGCCATACTCAAATTCGAATAAAGTGCATTTGTCTATCAATCCGGCTAACACTATGGCTATCAATCCGGCTAGTACAAATGGGATGTCAACTTCCAATAGATCTATTCACGAAATTCGCGTTCACTCGCAAGTGATTAATGGTTCATGATAAAGGGACTTTTAAATTGGCGGGGTAATAATTTAGGCAAATATTACTTAGCAATATCAATCAGGGAAGCATACAGAAAAATACTTGTGTTCGGTTTATTAGCATGTATCTCCCCACGGGATTTGAAAACATAGTAAAAATGTGGGACTATGAACTCACCTTAGTAGTGTAGTAAACGGGTAGTAAATCAGATAGTGAAATGAATAGCTCCCAACTTGCGACCTAGAATAATTGTGATACATTTAGAATATTATCAACCATTTGGTTTTAATATGAGAAACGGTGGATGCGAAACTATATGTGAGATTGTGACGTATTCAGGTGACGTGGTCATTTAGAGTTTTATCAAGGTGGTGACTTCAAAGGATCACGTTAAATACGCGTGTGGAATGGTGAAGTTAGAAATAACTTAAAACATAAGTATATTACTTTGGTATTTTTACACAATTTACCTATAGTTTATAAAGTTTACACATTTAACCTCGAAGTTTAAATAGTTATAATTTAGCCCAAAAGTATACGTTTTACACATCATTCCTTGATCTTCTCATTAATTACATATTTGGTCCTTGTAATATATCCTTTACATAATTTCATTTTATATCCTTTTCTTTTCGATTTTCCATAATAAGTCCTTTAACTATGCGACTTTGCAATTTCAGTCTGAATATTAAATATTTCATTTGACACTTTACTTTCTGAAAATGGCAGAATTAACCCTCGAATTATATTAAAAATATTATTTTCACATTCGACCTTCCATTTATTAAGCGTTACAGTTTATATCCTTTTAAGTTATATTCGTTGCAAAACTCGTCCAATTTTTATATTTCGAAAAGTTTCACTTTACTTTTTAATTTCCTTACTTCTTTTATCTTGTTCGAATACTTTAACAACACTTAGTGCTCGTTACATGTCCAAGCCTTTCACAGTTTGCTTTTATTAGTTAGAAAACAAAATGAGTTGGTTTGGGCTCATTAGCCCATCGTGGCCCAGTGTGGTTTTAAAAGAAGTAGTTATATGGTTCGACTGGTAAAGGTTTAGTGGTATTTTTGTGAGTGGTTTAAAGTTAAATCTCTTGCATGTTTCGCTAATTAGTTTCACCATAGAGTGGGGATTCGAATGGTATTAGATTTTATATATATTACACGTTAAAATAGATCGTTATCGAGGCGTAAGTTGGTTTTAAATGTGTTTCCATGCGTGTGTTGTGTTGTTATATAGTTTTGAATTCGTTTTAAATAACGTTCGAATTGTAAATAGAAAGAATACGAAGGAAAAAGGGTGGTGAGGACTTACGACACCAACGAGGGTGGGACGTTCGAATGAAGGTGGTGACTAACGAGACTTCGAACAAAACTTAACCCAATTCCTTCCAAGCAAACCCACGATCAACTATAACCCAAAACGACCTTAAGTTTGTAATGTGACCCAAACCCTTTGCTTCTTTTCCTTCCTTGCTTCGACAGAAACTCAACCGAGAATAAGAGTGTATGAATTACAGTGAGTGGTACGTGGGATGATGAGACATTGAGGGTTTATATGGCTCTTGGATTATTTTAAGCTTTCTTGCATGGTGTTGGGTATGCTTCTCGCACCAAAATGTAACAACATATTTGTGATTACATTAGTTATCTTATTAGGCTCAAACACAAGGACTAGAACCGTCAATATTGTAAAGTCTTGTGTTTGGCCCTATATATATTCTCCTAGACTTCACTAGGAGGGTTGAAGCTTGTGTGTTTATTTTCACCTTTCATATTATCAATAATATCATCAAGTTTCCTCTCTATTTTTTCTTTACTTTCTCTCTCTAACTTTACCATGGAGATGATGATCTTTCATCATCCAAGACCTCCCGAATCACATAAGATCAACCAAAACACGATCCATCAATTGGTATCGGAAGCCACGGTATTAGTTTTGGTTTTTTTTTGTGTGATATTTTTCTTGTCAAAATCGTATTTCATGTGGATCTGATCTGTTAAGAAACTGTTGTGTTGTATTTTTCACTAGTCCTTATTTCTGTCAAAATAGTTTATCTAACAGTTTGCAATTGTAATGAATCTGGTCCATATTCAGTCTTCATTCATATTCATTATTTTCTTGTGACTGATATGAGTATTCCCGTAAAGATTAAGTGGTCGGAAAATACTGTAGTATTCGATAAAATTGTCAGATCTGGGTTGCAAAAGGTGGTCGGAAAATATAGTCAGAAAATTTTGGCCGGAATCTCGCCGGATTTCTTGGTCAAAAAGTCAAAACCCTTATTTATCGCAGTTGCTTGTAAAGCAAATGCGATAAAACCCTCATCTATCTGGATTCGATTTCTTGTACAAGAAATGCGATAACATCCAATCTCGATAATTTTATCGCTGTTGAGCTTTTATCGCAGTTGCGTTTTATCGCAGTTGTGACAACGCTTATCACAGTTGAGACAAGCCACTTATCGCAGTTGTGACAAGCCACTTATCGCAGTTGCTCGGGTCAACGGTCAACAGTTACCGGTCAACGGTCAAACTTATTAAAGTTTACAAGAAAAGAAGAAGAAGTACTGATAACAAAAGACCACAAACCTATATAGCTAAACTGTATCGATCTTAACAACCACAGTTAAATCCCAGACCAAAATCTAATTCCAACAATTAGCCACAGCCTATCCACAATCTAAACCAAAACCAATAACCACTCCATCAAACTAAACCGACACCTACATCTCATCACAAATCCAAAGTAAAATTTCAAGATCTCAGTTGTGCTCTTTCTTTGATTCAAATCTGAAAAGATTTTTCAGGAAAAGAACTAATCAACTCATCATCGATCTAGTTTCGAAGCTACGCTTAGTTTATATCCGAAATTAAAGAAAGACAAATAACAATTATGTTATTGTCTATCTTTGTTTCGTTGATTGAAACACAAAACCACATGAGCACCTACCTGAGATCTGATACAACACCTTGAAGCCAAACCGTCAAAGTTGGTTTTTTGTCTTTTGTTTGTATTTTTTTTTTAACGAAGAAATGAAGAATATGGAGGTTGCATTTGGTTGTGTAGTGTGAAATGGGATTGAGAGAGGTTGTCTGTGATTGAGGAGATAAGAGATGGGAGGCAGATTAATTTGATTAGGGTTGGCTAATGAAGTTGTGGTGTGTCTTTAAAATACCCGTATAATTAGGTTAAAGGGTGGATTGGATCGGGTTTGTTGTTGGACCAAGTACTTTCAATTGTAAAATGGGCTGAAGGGTTATTATTTGTTGTTGGGTTGACTAACGAAGCTGGGCTGATTTTTCTTTAATACCGATAGATTGGGCTTCAGTGACACACGATTTGGCCAAGGAATGAAACATTTATATAATGTTAATAATTGGTTATAACGTTGTGTGAATTATTTGATATAATTTTATGTGCTGAAAGGTGATTATACAAATGTAATTTTCTTACATTTGGTTAATTATTTGACATAATTTTATGGTGAAAATGAGTGATATTAATTTTTCACGGGGATACGTTTTTGACAAGAACGGGATAAAACCATTATCATAGTTCACCTAAACCGTCAAAAGGCTAGTGTTAAGTATTGAACCGCAAGATGTGACTACGGAGTTAATTCTTTATTATTTATTTGAGGTTGAAGTGGGATATCACGGGTGCGTGTACTTAGTATCTTGAAGATATCGGGGTTGGTTGGATGCATGATTCTTCGAGATCCTTGTTCGAGCTTATAATCTTCAAAAATGATTAAGACTTGAGTTATCTAGTTATACCTGATGTAAGGAGTTACGTTGTAGTGCTCACAGAGTATAGCTATCACTTTAAAGGAGTTACGTTGTAGTGCTCAAGTGTCACACAAAGATGTGGATTATTCATAGATGAATTCATATACAGTAAAGGATGGTTGGATGGGTATATGAATCGACCTATGCTTAAAGGAGTTACGTTGTAGTGCTCAGTATAGGTCCTTAGTCAGACAATAGTGCAAGCTTAAGTCACAAGTTCGGGTTATTTTACTTCAGTCTCAAGTTCGTAATACTGGATTTTCTCCATCAGTGGTCACTACAAAAAGCCGTCAGAATGATAATGGGGTCGGTAAAGAGTTAGATGAGAGGAGTTTAGAAGAGTAGAGATTTTATCAGCAGTTGATTCTCACGGGCTATTTATGGTACTTCACACATCTTCGCTTAATTGGACATACAGGGTGTACGCTGCCTCCGTTTCCATCGTAACCATAGTGTGTATGCTTCCGATTCCGCGAAGACATCGTGGGGGAAGAGAGAGTAGATGTGCTTTGACTTTCTTTGCATTTTTTTGCAAAACACTCTTTTTCCAGATGGATCTGCATTCAGGGGGAAGAAATGTGCACATCGGGGATGCATAACAGACTCACGTGATCGAGCTTACAATTTTATTACTACCGGAAGACGTCCGCAGAGATGATCAGTGGTTCAGTTTAGTGATTTTGGTGTACTCGTTTCAACTTTCGCAGAGTGTGATGTGCGAAGTAGCCTACTAATGTGAGAAGATCTTGCTAAATTTCTCGCATGTTACCCCCAAACGGAACTTCCGCATTAAGCATAATCGTTTGCTTGGTGTGGCTTACAATGTCATCTACAAATTCCGCTGCGTACTTACAACTTTCAAAAGATAGAAGACATGTTAACTACATCAAAGTTTCGAATCTGCTGAAGATGGTTGTCAGTTTGGGGGGAAGCTGATTCAGAAACTTCACCTAAAAGAAGTATATGAAGAAGCCGTTAAAGACATGTAGCATGAATTGGGGGGAAGTTAATCCAATTCATGTATATTACATCATTTGGCTACAAGTAAAGAAAAGTTCTCAAGCCGAGGTACAAGATGAAGACAAAGAGCGTCAACTGTAATCATCCTCAGCACATGAAGAGCTTATGAAGACCTTTCTTTATTTGTATTTTTACTTGTAGGATATGATGTAAGTAATCTCATATGTTGCCACATTGGGGGAAGATTGTTGGGTATGCTTCTCGCACCAAAATGTGACAACATATTTGTGATTACATTAGTTATCTTATTAGGCTCAAACACAAGGACTAGAACCGTCAATATTGTAAAGTCTTGTGTTTGGCCCTATATATATTATCCTAGACTTCACTAGGAGGGTTGAAGCTTGTGTGTTTATTTTCACCTTTCATATTATCAATAATATCATCAAGTTTCCTCTCTATTTTTTCTTTACTTTCTCTCTCTAACTTTACCATGGAGATGATGATCTTTCATCATCCAAGACCTCCCGAATCACATAAGATCAACCAAAACACGATCCATCACATGGTTTCAAGGTGAAAAAGATGGTGCATGCTTTGTCCAATTCGAATGGGAAAGAAAAGTGGTCAAGTGTTTGTGTTTTGTCATTGTCGACTAGGGAATGGAGGTGAGGGCTATGATGGTGGTTTAAATGGTTTATGTTGTACTCGATGGGACAAATGGGAAGGGAAACATGTGAGCTTGGTACTATACGAATAATATATGAAAAAGGAGGGTGAGGTTGGAACATGTTGGGGGTTATGGGACATGATAACCTTTGGTTAATATGGTTTAAAAAGTGAAGTATGGGATTTTTATTTGTTTATGATGTAGGTTAGGTTTAGGGAAGACTTGGGCTTGTTTGGTTTTGCACGCTAGAAGGAAAAAGGAGAAAAGATAAAAGGGTGTGAAAGTTGCCTGTGAAATGTCGAATCAAAGGGAACAATGGAAATTCTTTTGTGTTGAGGTTGGGTCGTGCGAAGGCAACAGGAAAGAAAGAAAAAAAAAGAAACAAACATGTATATAAGTTACCAAACTGCATTGGGCTTAGTTGATGTTTTGGCCAAATCAAGAGACAAAAGAATGATGGTAGTGGGCTTGTATGTTATTCGGCCCAAGTGGTATTAGAAATATGAAGTGAAATAATTAGTTAGGAATATAATAGTTGTGAAATAATTAGTGACTTGTTGTATTTGTTCGTTCGTAAAATCGGTGTAGTAATTTGTAATATTTGTGTAACTTAATGATTGGTACGCAAGTGAGCTATTCAGGGGAATTCGAGTTTGTTGGGGAATCTTGGTGATCATTGCCATATATAATCTTATATATAAAAAAAAATATAACCCGTATAAAAGGTTACTAGACAATAATGGGAAATAATTGGTGATTAATATTATTAATGACATGGGATTTTTACGAGGGGTTACAGTACCTACCCGTTAGACTGGATTCGTCCTGAATCCTAAAGTTTGGTAGTTTTCGGGGTTGTTTCATCAAACAAGTGGGGGTAGGTAGAACGGATTGTGTCTTCGCGTTCCCATGTGTACTCCGGTCCTCTCTTAGAGTTCCATCTGACTTTGACTATGGGAATACGGCTTTGCTTTAGTTGTTTGACGCCTCTATCTAAGATTTCCATTGGTTCTTCAACGAAATTTAGCTTATCGTTGAGTCGAATTTCTTTCAGGGGTACGACCAAAGTTTCGTCAGACAAACACTTCTTCAGGTTTGATACGTGAAATGTACTGTGCACTCTACTCAGCTCTTCTGGAAGTTCAAGCTTGTATGCCACTGGACCAATTCTCTCTAGGATTTTGAAGGGTCCAACGTATCGAGGATTTAGCTTTCCACGCTTCCCGAATCTAATCATTCCTTTCCAAGGTGATACTTTCAACATTACTTGGTCTCCAACCTGAAACTCCATAGGTTTTCTTCTCACGTCGGCGTAACTCTTTTGTCGATCTCGGGCGGCTTGTAAACGTTGCTTGATTTGGACAATCTTTTCGGTGGTTTCATGAATGAGTTCTGGTCCTGAAATCTGCACGTCCCCAACTTCTGTCCAACAGATGGGTGAACGACATTTTCTACCATAAAGTGCTTCAAATGGAGCAGCTTTAATGCTAGCATGATAGCTGTTGTTGTAAGAGAATTCTGCCAATGGCAAGTGCTTATCCCAACCTTTTCCAAAATCGATCACGCATGCTCGAAGCATGTCTTCCAAGGTCTGAATAGTTCTCTCACTTTGACCATCAGTTTGGGGGTGATAAGCGGTGCTCATATCTAATTGGGTATTCAAAGCTTTCTGCAACGACTGCCAAAACCTAGACGTGAAACGACTATCTCGATCTGAGATGATGGAAACCGGCACACCATGCCGTGAAACTATTTCCTTCAAATATAATCGTGCAAGAGTATTCATGTCGTCAGTTTCTTTGATTGCTAAGAAATGTGCGGATTTAGTGAGGCGATCAACAATGACCCAAATGGTGTCGAGTCCACCCGATGTCTTAGGTAGTTTGGTGATGAAGTCCATTGTGATCCTTTCCCATTTCCATGTTGGGATTTCCGGTTGTGTCAACATTCCGGACGGCCTTTGGTGTTCTGCCTTTACTCTAGCACATGTCAAACATTTTCCGACATACATGGCGATATCGGCCTTCATGTTTGGCCACCAATACAACTTCTTGAGATCCTGATACATCTTATCAGATCCCAGATGAATGGAATATTTCGTCTTGTGGGATTCGTGCATGATAAGATCACGCATTCCTCCGTGAAGTGGAATCCATGCTCTGTCGCCGAAACACAACGTACCGTCTTGTTTTCTCACGAAGCCGTTCTCGATCTCCGGCATCCTATGAATTCTCTCATTCGGTCTGTTTTCTTCCTTCAGGGCTTCGGCCTGAGCTTCCAAAATCTTTGTCGGCAATGGTGAATTAATTGTCATTCCCAATGATCTGACTCTAAGGGGTTTGATTCGTTCCTTTCGGCTTAAGGCATCAGCCACAACATTTGCCTTTCCAGGATGATAACGAATCTCACAATCATAATCACTAAGTAACTCCAACCATCGGTGTTGTCGCATGTTTAGCTCCTTCTGATCCAGAATATGTTGAAGACTTTTGTGATCGGTATATACCGTGCACTTGGTGCCATACAAATAGTGTCTCCACATCTTAAGAGCAAACACTACTGCTCCTAACTCGAGATCATGAGTGGTGTAGTTCTTTTCGTGGGTTTTGAGCTGTCGGGAAGCATATGCAATAACTTTGTTCCTTTGCATTAATACGGCGCCTAGGCCTTGAATGGATGCGTCGTAATAAACCACGAAGTCTTCGCTTCCTTCAGGTAATGCTAATATTGGTGCTTCGCAAAGTTTCTGCTTCAAGAGTTGAAAAGACGACTCTTGTTTCTCTCCCCATTCAAACATCTTCTTCTTTTGGGTCAACTCTGTCAAAGATTTAGCGATTTTTGAGAATCCCTCGATAAATCTCTGATAGTACCCGGCAAGTCCTAAGAATTGCCGTATCTCTGTGGGGTTCGTGGGGGACGCCCAATCTTTCACTGCTACGATCTTGGCGGGGTCAACGTGAATGCCTTTGCTGTCAATCACATGTCCTAGGAACTTTACTTTTTCGATCCAAAAATCACACTTGGAGAATTTAGCGTACAACTCCTCCTTCTTAAGCAGTTCTAGAATGGCCTTCAAATGTTCAGCGTGCTCTTCTTTTCTGCGGGAGTAGATGAGGATATCATCAATAAATACGATCACGAACTTGTCCAAGTATGGCTTGCACACTCGGTTCATTAGGTCCATAAACACAGCCGGTGCGTTCGTCAGACCAAATGGCATCACTTGGAACTCATAATGCCCATATCGTGTACGAAAAGCGGTCTTCGGTATATCTCCCTCTTTAACTCTCAATTGATGGTACCCTGACCTTAAATCAATCTTCGAGTATACACTCGACCCTTGCAGTTGATCAAACAGGTCGTCGATTCTAGGCAGCGGGTATCGGTTCTTCACGGTGAGCTTGTTCAATTCACGATAATCGATACACATTCGGAAGGACCCATCCTTCTTCTTAACAAACAGTACCGGAGCTCCCCATGGCGAAGAACTCGGGCGTATAAATACTTTATCTGACAATTCTTGCAATTGTTCAAACAATTCTTTCATCTCGGATGGTGCCAACCTATAAGGTGCTCGTGCCACTGGTGCTGCTCCTGGCACTAGCTCGATCTGAAATTCTACTTGTCGGGTTGGCGGAAGACTAGGAAAGTCTTCGGGAAAGACTTCGGGAAAATCCTTAACTACCGGTACATCTTCTAGTCGCTTTTCCTCCGACTTCCTCTCGGTTACTTGCGCCAAAAATGCAAGACATCCTCGGTCGATATACTTCATCGTTTTGAAACATGATATGATACTCAGTCGAGTCTTACTCCGTTCGCCACGGACTATTAAAGTTTCTCCTTTACATGGGATGTGAACAACTTTCTCGTCGCATATGATTCTAGCGTGGTTCTTGGATAACCAATCCATGTCGATGACTACGTCGAAACTACCAAGTTGAATGGGCATGAGGTCTATGTCGAATGGTTGGTTTAGTAAAAGCAAGGTGCAACTTTGAATCACGGTGTTAGTTTTTACTAGTTTGCCGTCAGCTAGTTCTATTTCGTAGGTGGTGTTCAATTTAGTCGGGGTAATATCAAGTAAAGATGCAAATGAAGTAGACACAAAACTTCTGTCGGCTCCAGAATCAAATAAAACTTTAGCAAGGTGATTATTAAGGGGAAACGTACCCGTCACAATATCGGGATCTTGTCCGACATTTCCATCTCCTAGCACATATGCTCTCCCTCGAGCATTGTTGACGGGGTTGGCAACCTGATTCGGACACTGGTTCTTGTAGTGCCCCTTCTTTCCACACCCATGGCATACTATGGCCACTGGTTGCAAGTTGGCTCTTGTGGCCTTGCAGTCTTGGGTCTTATGTCCGGTTTTCTGACACTTTCCACATCTAGTAAAACAGGGTCCATGGTGGTGCAACTTACATCGGTTGCACATGGGAGCGGGTCCAGCATAAACCCCGGTTCCAGTAGGTGTGGCAATATAAGCCCTGGCAGTTTCCTGCCGGCGGTTCTGTTGGTTGTGATGGTGGTTTCGACTTTGCTGGTAGTTTTGAGTGTTGTTGCGGTTGTGGTTGTGGTTGTTGTTGGTGTGATGAGAGTTGTTGTTGTGATTTCCCTTGCGATCATCAAATTTTCGTTTGTGATCGTTGTTTCCAGAAGTTTGATTGCGTTTGATCTCCCTTTCCAATAACTTCTGAGCAGTCTCCATAGCCTCTTCTAGTGTTAGAGGTTTGGATACAGTGACATCTCCTTCTATGCTCTTAGGCAATCCCTCAACATACCTTTCTAGCGTTTTCTCCAAGTCTGGCACTTTGGTTGGGCATAGCAGAGAAAGTTCTTGAAACCTTCTATCATAAGTCCGAATATCATTTCCTTTTACCACTAAGCGATCAAACTCATCCTCCAGTTTCCTGATCTCAGTACGTGGGCAATACTTTTTCAACATTCTTCGTTTAAAGTCAGCCCAAGTGATTTGGTAGGCTTCTTCTAGGCCCATATTCTGAGCGGTAGAGTTCCACCAAGATAAAGCATCTTCCAGTAGGGTCCCTGTAGCAAACGAGACCTTGCTGTTTTCAGAACATCCGCTTCTTGTGAACACAGTCTCGGAACACTCAAACCATCGAGCAAGTTCAGTTACTCCTTCAGTACCCTTAAAGTAGGTTGGCTTGCAAGCCATGAATTCCTTGTAAGTACACTTGCGAACCATAGATGTCTCGCCTTCTCCAGTTGGCCGGTTGATGCTACTGGAACGTGCCATAGCCGCCGCTTGCTCTTCTAGTGCTGCAGCAACACTATCGGCGACCAACTTTCGGATAGCGGCTGGGGTCATGGTGGTTGCGGGGGTTGTTGTCTTTGTCGTTTTTCTTCGAGGAGCCATATTTCTATAACATCACAATTGCACACTTTTAGGAATCATGATCAATACAACCAAGTGGAATATCATAACCAACTTCACATACATCATCATAAGCAAAAATCACATCAATCATAAATAATCATCACGACATGTCTGAATACAATCACAACACACATGGAATTTATAATGAATCATAATATGGCGATGTATAAGAGAAAATCACAGCACACAAACGAAAGGAAACAACCATAATAACATAGATCAATACTGGTACATAGTAATCATAACCAACAATAAGTTTTAATAATTTGATACATTGTTTCCCAATAAGAACAATACAATACAAGATTATTAATGCCACGCAGGGCAAGTTAAGATGTCACTACTACGACAATACATGGCCAATCTATGAAGTGCCAGGTGCATATCCAGGTCCGTGCTGTAAACCTCTAACTATCTCAGTCAACTCATCCATCCTCTGGTCTCTGGCTCTCTCTCTAGTCTGTATCTCTCCAATCGTACCTCTGAGAGTGTGAATGGTACTGTGGGCTACGGCCAGTGCCTCAGTCTGATGCTCAATCATCTGCTGTTGTATCGCTACCATATCTCTCAGCTGCTGTGTCTCATGACTCTGTGTATCCATCCGATATCCAAACTCAGCAACGGTCTCTCTAACCTCCTCTAACTGGGTACCAAACAGATCAAACACCTCCTCCATAGCTATCCTGCCTACCATGAGGTTCTCGACCTCCTCCTGAATGTTCTCGACTCGCTCGAGAGATATATCGTCGATCAAACTCAGCAACTCATCAAGACGATCCTCATGCCGGGCCAGTCGGGCAGCCAGCAATGGGATGGTGTGGTGGATAGGCTCTCTGGTGACTGGGAGGACAGCTGATGAACACTCTCCCAACTCTGAAGCTCTAGGGGCTCCCTCCTGAAGTCTCCAATGATGAATGCAATCTAACAGGAATGACCATCTACGGGCATCAACTCTCCTATGTGGTCTAGGGTAAGTTGCTGCCTCAGTAGCAATCTGAACGTATGGGTCTGATGGTGAAGGGCTCATGGGATGTGCTCTCCCAGAAGAGGGTATGGGAACACTCTGAGCACGCATGGGTGATGATGTAGGAGATGGGACGGGGGATGATAAGGGAACAGTGGTGGTCTGGGTGTAGAACACAGTAGGTGGTGGCATGGGAGATGGTGAATCCTCTGGTGAGAGTGGTGATGTCGGGAGCATATAAGGATAGGGTTGTGGTGCTGATGGTGATGGCTCGGGGGAACTGGGTGGTGGTGTAGCTACGAGAGCTGGTGGTGGTGGTACTAGGGCTGGTGGGGTACGTACTCGTTTCCGAGCAGTGTAAATATAGGTGAAACTGTTAGGGCCGTACTTGAATCTCTTCCTAAAAGGAGCTGGCTCATAAGGCTGAAGAACTCTGACTCGCTTGCGCCGGCGAACCGGTGCAGGCGGGGGTGGTGGTGGAATGGATGCAGCTGAATCAGAAGAATCTGAGTCGGAGGACTCATCATCAGCCTCTGATCCTGAGGAGTAGTAATCATGGGTAAGAACTCGGCGTAGTGATGGCTCAGGGTGATCATCAGCAGCTAAGAACTGCTGGGACTCATAGTACTGATAGAGAGTCAAAGGACCAAAGGCGAGGGAAGATGAAAGTGGGATAGTGGGTGAGATAACTGGTGTCGAGGCGACTTCACCCTCCTCAAAGGGCTCTGTCTCCCCAGATACGTTCCCAGATGGAACAACAGATGGGATAACGGGTGAAATAGGTAAGGTGCTATCGGTGTCTATGTCGGATAAAATGATAGTGGGGATGAGAGGTGATGCGGGTAGTGCGTCATCACTGTCAGAAAGTATGATGATGGGGGGTGACATGGTACTGTAATATCCCAATAATAATAAGTGTAAGTCATTAATAATATAAACATGCATTAGTCATAATAACATATGAAAGTGATAAAACTAATTCTTTAGATATGCATAATCTGCCAAGCAAATCTCAATGCGAACATTCGTAGGTGATCATAATAATATTCGTAGGTGATAAAATTTTATTCGTTATGCATAATCTGCCAAGCAAATCACAATGCAAGTACTTGTAGGTGTTGGCACAGAGGGCATAGGGTGGTAAGGTTTGAAAAATGGTCCTTTTGGAAATCACGGTTATAGTCCAATGTTTTGAAATTCAATTGGTTCTCTATAACCTTGTCTCTGATGCCAATCTGTAACACCCCATTAATTTTTAAATAGCAGCGGAAGACTTAAACGGGGTATTACCAACTAGATCACAGTCATAAGTATAGATTTTTGATAAAAAGGGGAATTTTATATCATTCAATGAAAACTCAACATTCAGAGATTACATATTTGTTATCAAAAGGGGTAGTAGTTCACAAAAGTGATGATGAGTTTGAAAAGAATGATATAGTTATTTGAAATATAGGTGGGTCTTTTCTCCATGCCCGTGCCAACTCCGTGCTTGAGATTTCTTTAATTACCTGAGATAAACATGCTTAAAATGTCAACACAATGGTTGAGTGAATTCACAGTGTTTAATTTGTAATAGTTTGAACACAAGATAAATAATAGTGAAAACAATGATATTGCAGGGGTAATAATCAGATAGATAAATATTGCACTAAGCCTCATGAAACGCAAACCTTAACGTGTAGGGGTAGTAATAATAAATATCCCAATCATAGCAATGATATGGGTGATAAATGCCCTGGTGTAGGAGTTTTGCCATACTCAAATTCGAATAAAGTGCATTTGTCTATCAATCCGGCTAACACTATGGCTATCAATCAGGGAAGCATACAGAAAAATACTTGTGTTCGGTTTTATAGCATGTATCTCCCCACGGGATTTGAAAACATAGTAAAAATGTGGGACTATGAACTCACCTCAGTAGTGTAGTAAACGGGTAGTGAATCAAATAGTGAAATGAATAGCTCCCAACTTGCGACCTAGAATAATTGTGATATATTTAGAATATTATCAACCATTTGGTTTTAATATGGGAAACGGTGGATGTGAAACTATATGTGAGATTGTGACGTATTCAGGTGACGTGGTCGTTTAGAGTTTTATCAAGGTGGTGACTTCAAAGGATCACGTTAAATACGCGTGTGGAATGGTGAAGTTAGAAATAACTTAAAACATAAGTATATTACTTTGGTATTTTTACACAATTTACCTATAGTTTATAAAGTTTACACATTTAACCTTGAAGTTTAAATAGTTATAATTTAGCCCAAAAGTATACGTTTTACACATCATTCCTTGATCTTCTCATTAATTACATATTTGGTCCTTGTAATATATCCTTTACATAATTTCATTTTATATCCTTTTCTTTTGGATTTTCCATAATTAGTCCTTTAACTATGCGACTTTGCAATTTCAGTCCGAATATTAAATATTTCATTTGACACTTTACTTTCTGAAAATGGCAGAATTAACCCTCGAATTATATTAAAAATATTATTTTCACATTCGACCTTCCATTTATTAAGCGTTACAGTTTATATCCTTTTAAGTTATATTCGTTGCAAAACTCGTCCAATTTTTATATTTCGAAAAGTTTCACTTTACTTTTTAATTTCCTTACTTCTTTTATCTTGTTCGAATACTTTAACAACACTTAGTGCTCGTTACATGTCCAAGCGTTTCACAGTTTGCTTTTATTAGTTAGAAAACAAAATGAGTTGGTTTGGGCTCATTAGCCCATCGTGGCCCAGTGTGGTTTTAAAAGAAGTAGTTATATGGTTCGACTGGTAAGGGTTTAGTGGTATTTTTGTGAGTGGTTTAAAGTTAAATCTCTTGCATGTTTCGCTAATTAGTTTCACCATAGAGTGGGGATTCGAATGGTATAATATTTTATATATATTCACTACTAGAAAAAGGTCTATCCTTGACTCGCATTTTATGACGCACGCTACAAGATGACGCGCAAATAGCAAAGTCATAAAATAAGAGTCATAACGAGTAAATTTTCTATTGGGGATGACTCGTTTTCAGAAGCGTCATAACATATGGGTCATAATCAGTTAAAATTTAACATGCTAGATGACGCTCGTTTTGCTTCGTCATAAACAGGGGTCATCTATGTTTTTTTTTTAGCATCTGATTGTTTAATTTTTGGCCAAAAACACTTCCCGCTCTCAAGTCCCTACAACTAATAAAACCCTACCTATCATCTTCTCTTCTTCATTATCACTTAAACTCACATACTCTCTTTCTCTCTTCTCTGCGCCGCCAACTGCCACCACCCAAGACACCATCACCGCCACTCGAACAAGCACACCACCACCACCAAAACACTCACCACCATCTCCCCTTCCATTTGACGTGACTCACGCGCTCAAACACCACCTCACCGTCACTCTAGCACCACAACGCGCCACTAAAAACCTTGCTCATCACCTTGTATCATCACCACTCGTGTAGATCTAAGAAAGAAGGTAGGAAATATGCTATGTATGCGAGAGTTGACTCGGTATGGGCTTATTTGATCTTGATGTTCTTGATGTTGTTCCATTTTTGTTGTTATTAGGTTATTATTATGATTTTGTTGTCGTGAAAGTGATGGACCAAGAGTCCCTTTCGATTGATAAATTGTTGGGTTTACAAACTTTTCTATTATTGAAATATGCTAATGTGTTTACATTTTTTCATGTCATGGCGGAACTTTCAGTGGTGAAGTTATTTAATGCTGTAAGTAACTGACTTATGAATTGGATACTGAGTTTCAATGTTTCTGTCACAGCTATGAGCTACATTTTTTGGAATCAAGCTTATTTTTGCTGGTTGTTTATAGGTTAGCAAGGCACAAAGTTCGCAGAAAGGTTTGAATCCATTAAGATCTAAAGATGCTAAAGGTATGCATAACTACATAACATAGTCTCCCTCCC
Source organism: Artemisia tridentata subsp. tridentata (assembly GCA_021014915.2). NCBI lineage: Eukaryota > Viridiplantae > Streptophyta > Magnoliopsida > Asterales > Asteraceae > Artemisia > Artemisia tridentata. Next base: position 219,428,873 of record CP139503.1, read on the forward strand.
GTTAACTTCTATTTATATGGAATGAAACTTAGGTTTCTGTCTCTGTTGTTCAGTGTAATTTGCTCATGAAGTAGTAAAATAGTATGCTTGTATAAGTTGCTATGAAACTTGAGATGTGGCTTTGGTCGTATATGCTTGCTATGGGTTGTAACTCATGCAAGCGTTAACTGTTGTTTCTTTTATAGGGGTAGTTAGAAGTGTTCTATAAAGAGTTACAAATATAGTATGTCAAGTAGGCTAAAAATGTATATTGAAAGATGACGCTGTTTTTTTTCATGAACTTCTAAAAAAAAGATATATCTCAAAAGATGTTAAAAAGCATTCTAATGTGGACCGTCTGTTAATTCAGTGGTAACCTATATGATCTTTTTTAACTGTTACCTTTTCCCATGCCTGTTTATAAGTCCTGAACTTTGTTATGCATTGTCTAACAAAGTAATTCTAATTTCATTGCTTGGATTCTTTGCAACTATATGTTAAGAGGTCACAATAAAGGCCGGTTGAGTAACGGGTCAAATTGAGTTTTGGTTGAAACAGTTAATTTTAAGTACAGGTCAAAGGGAGTCGAGTTGGTGAGCCGTTGGCATTTAGCGTGTGTATCTCTCAAAATTTCTTATAGCAAAGAGCTAAAGACAGTAAAACTACAATTATTATCTAAATCTTCGAGATAAAAAATTTCAGAACTTGTCTACAATAATTATCTAAATCTTCGAGATTAATAATTTCAGAGGTTCTATGCATTCAATACATACCTAGTGCAACTTCAATCCATTTGACCGTTCTTTCAGCTAATATATACAGCTGAACACTTGAACCATTTGACCTCTTTACCGAGATTGACACTTTCATAGTTTGATGGAAAAAGATTGTATATAGTAACTTCTAAAGATAATTGATGTATGTTCTATGACTTTTCAGTGATTCAGAAACGAAGGAAAGAAGCATTCTTTTCTGAGCTGGGCAAAGGTCCATCAGCATCAGATGCTAAGGTGATGCTTATTTATTTCTCACTGTATATATTTCAATTTGTGTGATTGCTTACACCCATCTTTTATTTGCGTTACAGGTTGGAAGTGCAGGCGATGGAGAAGGTCCTGCTTGGGCTCCTTTACGTGATAACTATATGCTTACAACGTCTAAGTTAAAGGATTGGGATAAGGCAGCTATAAGAGAAACTGAAACTCCCACGTCTATATGCTTACAACGTCTAAGTTAAAGGATTGGGAGAAGGTCCTGCTTGGGCTCCTTTACGTGAAACTCCCACGTCTGCAGGTAATTAAGAAGCCTTAACTTTAAGTGGTAGTTCAAAGTAATTATGTGGACATCATAGCAAGTTGTTATTAGATTGGTCTGATACATTGTTGCACAGTCTCAATTCAAAATATTAGCAGGCAACTAAAAGCAAGGCATAAAAGCCATATCAAAACCATTCAAGCCAGAAGAAGCGTCGGCGGCGAAATTATTCAATGTAAGTCTTGAATGCCATTTTTATATTTGTGCAATTTAAAAACTTATTGTAATTCTCATTTAGTTTATACGAATCCAGATATTGTATAATAGTTAAAAGAAAATTGCGATGATAAACTCAATGACTGAAACCGTCTTTCCTATTGCATATGGTTTGAAGTAGCAATTTGAACATACTGCTCTTTTGTGTGCATCATATGTATAACTATGACTTAAGACTCTGATTTGTATGGTTGTAGGTACCTGTTGTGGTGGTAAAGAGGTCGTTGAGACAGAACATGGTAAAAGTGCAATAACATTCTATGCCAACTTTTTCATAGCAGGTATGTAATCTAATCATTGCTCTACAGTCCAAAATGGGATTAGCAAAGACTGGCCTACTTTTGTATGCAAGGCAACTATCAGTTGGCCTGTAAGCTTGTTTTGATTTTTGTTTTAAATCTTTATCAATAAGAGATTTGTAAATACTTATATTCTCTTACATATCTTATCGAAGTTACTGTTCTAAAGAACGAATTTCCTATTTGATGCAAGCTCATTTGTCATTCTGTACATAGTAATGGTCATATCAAAGGTTAGTTCTGTATAATAAACGGAACATATAAAATCTGTTTTCAGAAAAATATTGATTAGGATAGTGCAGAAATGTGGCTGTATCTAACTTCTTCACCTTTTCCTTTCAGTTGTATATTATTAGGAATGACAGCCTCTCATAGTGTATAGGTACCTGATTTGCTTCACGTCTGATCTGATTATTTGGGCATCTAACATTTATAAGCAATGTCGAGATATAATGTTATTAATGTTATTTTGCTTCTTGTTGTACTTCATGCTATGAAGTCTTGAGAAAAATTACTGATATTCTGCAGGTACTTATTATGGATAAAGTCACTCTGAAAGTTTTGTCTTCTTCATGCAAAATGACAGACATCACAGATCAAGGAGTTTCATGTAAGTATACAAAATCTCGGATCCTTGATCAATGTATTTTCAGTTTCTAAATAATCAAAACTCTCTCTTTAGTAAACTGTTTCTGTAAAAGTGAACAAAAACGATAAGTTCTACATATCACAAGTTTAGAGTGAAAGCTAACTCCATGTATTCTGCTTATTTTTACGAAACTGATGCATCTTAATTCTCTTAGGTCCTTTAACTATCTTCATTATATTTTAGGTCCGAACTTTGTAGTCAATAGCGTATGTTTGTTGGATATATGTATATGGACATTTCACATCTGTTGGTGTTTGATATCAAGTATTTTTTCACTGCAGTGGTGGAAGACATTTTCAAGAGAAGACAACCTATGCCTCAGTCTTATCAGGGTGCTCGTATGGACCAATCACAGGGCTACCAGTATCCACATCAACAACTGATACATCACATGGGGTATCAGCCGATTATGCCTCAACAGAGGCCACAAAATGTCATGCAGCAGCCGCAACATTATACTCGGGTAGTCTTGTTGTATAGGCAAAGTTAGAGATGGTGTATAGCGGGTTTTTAACATAGGCAAAGTTAGGTTGATTTTTTAGTTCTAGCAGCAGCAAGGAAAATATTTGTGTTTTTAATTTTGTATTATCAGGTTTTTAATATATGAAATGCGTTATTTTGATATTTGTGTTTTTAATTTTGTATTATCAGGTTATTAATTGTCATTTAATAGAAAATTAGGAACTGAAAAAAATTAATTTTTTTTTAAAAAAAAATTAGGTTATGACTCGCAAAAAGGAGAGTCATAAAACGTGGGTCATATTTAAAAAAAAAATCGGTTATGACACGCAAAAAGGAGAGTCATAAAACGTGGGTCATAAGTGCGCGTCATAAAGGGATGACACACAAATGCGAGTCATGAAGCTTTATGACTGGTCCATCCTTGACTCGCATTTGCGAGTCATAAAGCCTCTTCTTGACTCGCATTTGGAGTTAAGAATAGCCCTTTTTCTAGTAGTGATTACACGTTAAAATAGAACGTTATCGAGGCATAAGTTGTAGGTGTTTTAAATGTGTTTCCATGCGTGTGTTGTGTTGTTATATAGTTGTGAATTCGTTTTAAATAACGTTCGAATTGTAAATAGAAAGAATACGAAGGAAAAAGGGTGGTGAGGACTTACGACACCAACGAGGGTGGGACGTTCGAATGAAGGTGGTGACTAACGAGACTTCGAACAAAACTTAACCCAATTCCTTCCAAGCAAACCCACGATCAACTATAACCCAAAACGACCTTAAGTTTGTAATGTGACCCAAACCCTTTGCTTCTTTTCCTTCCTTGCTTCGACAGAAACTCAACCGAGAATAAGAGTGTATGAATTACAGTGAGTGGTACGTGGGATGATGAGACATTGAGGGTTTATATAGTCAAGCTAGGTATGGCTCTCGGATTATTTTAAGCTTTCTTGCATGGTTTCAAGGTGAAAAAGATGGTGCATGCTTTGTCCAATTCGAATGGGAAAGAAAAGTGGTCAAGTGTTTGTGTTTTGTCATTGTCGACTAGGGAATGGAGGTGAGGGCTATGATGGTGGTTTAAATGGTTTATGTTGTACTCGATGGGACAAATGGGAAGGGAAACATGTGAGCTTGGTACTATACGAATAATATATGAAAAAGGAGGGTGAGGTTGGAACATGTTGGGGGTTATGGGACATGATAACCTTTGGTTAATATGGTTTAAAAAGTGAAGTATGGGATTTTTATTTGTTTATGATGTAGGTTAGGTTTAGGGAAGACTTGGGCTTGTTTGGTTTTGCACGCTAGAAGGAAAAAGGAGAAAAGATAAAAGGGTGTGAAAGTTGCCTGTGAAATGTCGAATCAAAGGGAACAATGGAAATTCTTTTGTGTTGAGGTTGGGTCGTGCGAAGGCAACAGGAAAGAAAGAAAAAAAAAGAAACAAACATGTATATAAGTTACCAAACTGCATTGGGCTTAGTTGATGTTTTGGCCAAATCAAGAGACAAAAGAATGATGGTAGTGGGCTTGTATGTTATTCGGCCCAAGTGGTATTAGAAATATGAAGTGAAATAATTAGTTAGGAATATAATAGTTGTGAAATAATTAGTGACTTGTTGTATTTGTTCGTTCGTAAAATCGGTGTAGTAATTTGTAATATTTGTGTAACTTAATGATTGGTATGCAAGTGAGCTATTCAGGGGAATTCGAGTTCGTTGGGGAATCTTGGTGATCGTTGCCATATATAATCTTATATATAAAAAAATATATAACCCGTATAAAAGGTTACTAGACAATAATGGGAAATAATTGGTGATTAATATTATTAATGACATGGGATTTTTACGAGGGGTTACATATACCGAGAAGACATAATCGTAGACGTGCTGCCCGAATAGTCGAACCCGAGATTCGTACTGTTCCCACTGATAATATGGCAGACAATCGCACAATGGCGGAGATGCTCCAAGCACCCACCGAGGGTTATGGAGATGCCATCGTTTTACCACCAATCGACTCTGATCATTTTGAACTAAAAACGCATTTGATTCAGCTCGTTTCTACAAACCAATTCCAAGGGTTTGAACGAGAAGATCCGTATGCACACATCCGTTGGTTCAACAAGTTGACCTCTACAATCAATTACAAGGATGTGCCGCAGAAAGTTATCAAATTGATGCTATTTCCGTTTTCACTCGAAGGGGCAGCCCGGATTTGGCTGGATAAAGAACCCCCTCGATCCATTGAAACTTGGGAAGATCTCGTAAAGAAATTTGTCAATTATTTCTTCCCTCCATCAAAGAAGACTAATCTGAAAAATGAAATTTCTGGATTTCGTCAAGGTTTTGATGAAAACTTCGGAGAGGCATGGGACAGATTTAAAGATCTCCTAAGAAAATGCCCGCATCATGATTTCACGGAGTTACAACAGATCAATACGTTTTATAATGGGTTGAATGGAAACGATCAAGATTCTCTCAACGCTGCCGCCGGTGGCAATATCTTGAATCGTCGACCTAAAGAGGTGATTGAAATTTGTGAAAATAAATCAAAAGTTCCTATTTCTCAAAACAAAGTGAATGTTCCTGTCACTCCTGCTTCTTCATCCGGTAACTCATCAGAGTTAGCCTTTCTAACGGACGCAATGCGTTGCTTGATGAAGGAAATGAAAGAAATGAAGAGTGAAAGTCATAAACCGGAACAAATCAAAGCCATAAACAAAGTGTGTGAAACTTGTGGTGGCCCGCATGCGTATTACGATTGTCAAGCAACCAATGCTTCTCTTTACCCAGCTCCCGTAGCTGCAGTAAACTACAATCAAAACCGACCGCATGCTGAAACTCATTACCAAGCACCAAATGCTATGGTACCACCTGGTTTTCCACCCGTTCCAAATCAAAATAATCAAAATCGCTTTGTTCAAAATCAAGGACAAAATTTCAATCAAAACCGAGGTCAAAATCAAGGGAATTTCAACCAAAAGCCATGGAATGTCCAAAACCAAAATCAGACGTCCTCGGATGAGTTGCTTAAGCAATTCATAAAATCCCAAGAGGAGACAAATAGGACCCAATATGAGACAAACCGGTTATTGGTTACCCAAATAAGTGAGATCAAAAAGTCTTTAAATGATCGACCCTCGGGCTCAGGAACTCTTCCTAGCAACACGATCGCTAACCCGAGGGGCGATTTGAAGGCGATCACCACAAGAAGTGGTAAGAAAGTTGATAGACCCTCGACTCCTATGCCCCCTCCACCGAGGGGAGTGGCTCGAGATACTGAGGTGACAACGGACAAGGTGCATTTCTCAAGCCCACAAAGTACCGCACACGTCCAACCTCAAAATGTCCAAATTCAAATTCCAGAACCCGATGTTCCGAAGACCAATCCTAAGCCTTCAATTCCATATCCTTCGAGGCTTAATGATCAGAAGCTCAAAGACAAAACGAATCAACAGATGGAGAAATTCTTTAAAATCTTCAGTGATTTGCACTTTGACATCAGCTTCGCAGATGCTCTCATTCTCATGCCCAAATTTGCATCTACACTCAAAAGTTTGCTAAGCAACAAGGATAAGTTGTCTGAGATGGCAAAGACCCCTCTAAACGAACAGTGCTCAGCGGTGCTCCTCAAAAAGCTTCCCGAAAAGCTCGGAGACTCCGGCAAGTTTTTAATCCCATGTGATTTCTTGGGGATGGTTCAGTGCTCAGCCTTGGCCGATCTTGGCGCAAGCATTAACCTTATGCCACTCTCAGTATGGGAGAAATTATCTCTTCCGAAACTTACCGATACTTGCATGACACTCGAGCTAGCAGACCGTACTATAAAACATCCACTTGGAATAGCCGAGAATGTCATTGTGAAAGTAGGAAAGTTCCATTTTCCTACTGATTTCGTTGTGGTAGACTTTGATGCCGATCCTCGAGTTCCACTCATACTGGGGAGAGCCTTCTTAAGAACGAGTCGTGCTAACATTGATGTATATGCCGAAGAATTAACCATTCGGGTTGATAATGAAGAAGTCACGTTTAACATCAATCAGGACTCTAAACCTCTAACCACCAAATACAACATTTCTACGGTTAATCAAAAATCTAATTTCGTAATTGCTTCCAAAAGAAGTGATTCGATACTATCTAGATTTGAAGTTAAGAGTCTTTCACAAAAACGTGCTGAGCTCAAAGCAAGGGGAATTACCCCTAGTTCAAACAAATGGTTTGAAAGTTGTACCACAGAAGTTAAGAGTGTTTTTGAATATGATGAACTAGAATCGGAGATCACATCGGAAGTGGTGAAAACTGCTAGCTCTAAGAGCACACCACTTGTCCCACCTCCGGAATCGGTTTATCGTGTTAAAATTATTGATTCTGTGGATGAAACTTCTAAAAATCCCACTCCTTATTCTGCACCAGTCATTTCTGACTCTTCCTACCCTTCTCTCACGCCGGTTGAGGGAAGTGATCCCTTTTGGGATGAGGTCGATGCTTTTCTTGCAAGTGATGATTCAATTCCGACAAGGATTGATGATACTTACTTTGATTCAGAGGGGGACTTCCTTTTTCTTGAAAATTTATTGAACAAAGAACCGTCCCCAACCCTCCCTCCCGAAAATTCTGTTGACAATTACCATACAAGCTTCAAGGTTAAGCTACAAGTTCAAACAAATGGTGATTTTCCTTGTACTGATGAAGAATGGATTCTCATTGTGATACACACCTTTTTACCATTCTTCACATATTGCGTGATTTCTCTTTCCCTTTTCTCCTATGGGAACGAGGACACTATCTTTGACCCCGGTATCTTCCCTAATAGTTTCTACTGTTAAAATACCATGGGTATCTCATCGGTGTGGAACTTTCTTATATTCAATTGATTATCCAAACACATTAAATGAAAGTCCGATGGAGATGGTTCCTTCCACTTGCTTCCCCATGAACCAATGAATTCGGGGTCGAGTCAAGCTACGTGACTCGGTAAACAAAAATATTAGCACACCATATGGGTTTTCACCCATATTTCTGTCTTCTTTCTCTTTTCTAACACCTAAGTGTGGGGGGGGGGGGGGGGGTTGCCCCTGCTATTGTGTATATATATATATATATATATATATATATATATATATATATATATATATATATATATATATATATAAAATGTTGTGTTTTCACTCTTGGCTAGTAGTATTACCTTTTTACGTTCTAAGTGTCTGCATAATAGCCGGTGCTATGAATATTGAGGGCAATATTCAATTCTAAGTGTGGGGGGGGGGGGGGGAAATTCTGGCGAATTTGATCACATGAGTACCTTCTAGTGCCCTAATACCCCCGTTTTGGCCCAAATTTTAAAATTTTTTCATTTGGTGGAAGTGCTTTGCACTAACACAACAAATGGTTATCAGTCCACCATGTCTAACCCACATAAGGACTGGTTAATCCGAGAGCAAACGGCTCTTGGTAAAGATATCTCAAATCCGTTTATGGCTTACAATTTGCCAAAAATTGTATGGTATTCAACTCCCCATATCTTTATAAGTGAAGAGTTGGCTAGCCCGCAAGGTTATGGCTTGTGGTAAAGGCATTGGAAAACCATATTTGGCAATCAGCTCGCCAAGATAATAACTATATTTTATCTAAGAGTTGGCTAGTCCAGAAGCAAACGGCTTTTGGTAAAGACAAATCAAATCCGTTGACAGCTGATGGTTTGCTCAAAATCATTTGGTTATTAATGTACTAAAGTATCATACTAAAACATTGGCTACTCCAAAAGTAATGGCTTTTGGTAAAGAGATGTAAAATCCATTAAATTTTCAAAAAGGATTGCTAGGGACTAGCAATAGTTTAGTTTAGGGGATTGATGAGTTTGTAAATACTCATCATTTTTGTCCCATCTGAACTGCAAAAACATTTAAAAACACTCAGAAATGCTTCAAAATACAGAAAATATCCTTGAATTGTGTTTTTATCTGTTTCATGTGCAAAAGGATTGAAAACGGGACGAAAACGAACATTTTTGGATTGACTTGGCAATAATTGTGCATTTGATCAAGTGAAGACGAAAGTCAAAGACGGAGTCAAAGTCAACCCTCAAAATACCAAAAATAACACAAATGGTCCCTGGAATTAATTTTCACTTTTTACAGCTTTGGTCCTTGGATTTTCAGCATTGTACAACATTGGTCCCTTAAAGTTTAACAAAAGCCAAATCCAATTCTAATCCTATTTTAACCCAAATAATAAACCCGGCCTAAATAACTAAACCCAGTCACCAACCAAGCCCAATTTCCCCAAGCCCAATCATAAACCCGATCCAACCCACCCTTTTAGTTAACCCAGAGTTTGACTTCGGTCAAACTCTTCTTCTTCAATACCACCATCCCACCAATACCATACCACCTCAACCCACCGCCTTATCTCTGACAAACCCACCACCCTCCTCCTATCCCACTCACCTAACATGCCAAAACACATTTAATGCTTCTTCTTCATCTCACTCAACCAACCAAGTGGTTTAGCCACGTTTCCTGTTTTCCCGCCAAAAGTCCATTTCAACGACTCAAATGAGTTCAAGACTAACCAAGGGTGCAGAATTGCTCAGAGGAAGATAGGAAGCAAATCCCATTTAGTTGTAGTATAAATAGATGGCAATGTAGCTTGTAAAAGTAAGTAGTTAATTTAGATAAATCGTATTTCATATTCAGTAGTTGTAATCTTGTAATTTTCGAATTCCAGCAATTAATTTGAGTTGTTTACAAGTTATCTATTGTTTTTAAATTCATCAATTTACTCAGTTGCAGGTTATTATTAATTTCAAGCTTTCTATAATTCGTACTTAGTAATATAAGCTGTTTAAAAGCTGTAATAAGCTCTTTAACAATTTCTATAATCCCATAGAAGCTACTTATAGCTTCTGGTGAGATTATAGTAGCTAAAATCAGAATATCTCATTAAAGTCAATGAAAGTCAACTGAGTGGCTAATAAGCACTTCTGGGTGAATAAGCTGCTCATGGAAGAGCTTATTTGGGTTTCTAGCTTGTTTTTGACAAGCTAGATGTGTTCTAATCTAGTTCTCTTGTTCCATAGGCCAAATCAGTTGTAAGCATTTTCCAAGTTTTTCTATTATTTCCTATTTTACTGCTTCATAGCTTATCTGTGTGCTTATTTATATTTCTCTACTTATCTGTGGTATTTGGAGTAATATTAGCTTAGATTGATCATTAGTTTAATCTTAAATCTCATTTTCCATTTAATACTAAAAATCAGTCAATTAAGTCAAATATAGGTGTTAGCTTATTAGTGCTTATTTCTGTAGTGGAAGTTGTTTATTAGGAGTTAAATAAGTTAGTTAATCAGTAAAAATCAGAATTTATAAGTTAATTTTGTCTGTGTTAGTTCAAAACCAACACAGAACACCTTAAAAGGGTGTTTGGTTTAATAGTCAAAATGGGTCATCTGAGTTCTTTACTGTTCATTTGCAATTCTCTTAGATTTAATCTTGAATAATTAAGCTTATAAGAGTTGTTAGTGGGAGCATTGTACCAGATTTTTAAGATTTGTAGGTTTTGTATTCACTAGTGCAATCTTAGAAGCTTAACTGTCCAAATAAGCCATTAAAAGCAATAAGCTCATTTGGACCTCATCTATGGCTTTTCTGAGGTCTTTTGAATCCATTTAGAGTAAACACAAAAGTTGGTTTAAAATCCTTTGGTTTGTGCACATCTGCACAAATCTGCATAAGCAGACTCAGTATATACTGAGCAGACCAGCAGCCCCATAAGCTGCTTGATTGTGGCTTATCCAATTGAGCTGAGGACCTGAATTTTGGGTTGCAAGCAGTTCACATAGCTAGCTTTTAGTTCATTATCTTGGATCCCATTTTTTTAGCTTATTTAAAAGCTTAAATCTGGTATACAAATTTCCCTATTTCACTGATTCTCCCCTGCATCAGCTTTTTGTTCCTGGACCATCTGATCTAGGGTTAAATTGAAGTTCAATTGGGTGGTTAGATTTGGGGCTTTTTGGTTTTTAGAGTAGCCAGTAGTACTAGCAATCTTTTGCCCCCATAAAGTTCCCACTTTTCTGCTTATTTATCAGCTTAATCTGATCTGCAAGTTGGCCATTTTACTGTCATTTTCTGCATAATCTTGAAACTGCTCAAGTGCTTAATTGGCTTATTCTGTGGGTTAAGCTATTTGATTTAAGTTGTTTTATACTTAAAAAAGTTGTTTGAACTATTTCTGAGCTTGTGGTATCTGTTAGTGCTTAAGTGCTTATTTTAGTGCTTTTTCTAAACTGCTTATTAGCCCAAACAGCTTATTAGAGTTTAGAAAAGTTCTAATTTTATTTTTCCTAGATTAAGAATAATATTTTAGATTTTCCTGCAAAGTTTCAGATTTTTCTAAATAGGTTTAGTATTTTTAATAATTTAATTAGTTTAAAATAGTTTTTAATTCATAATAAATAGAATAATAATCAGAAAAATATAATTTTAATTTTCAAAATTTTCTTTTCTTAAATAGAACTTAGAAAAAATAGTAATACACTTGTAAGATTAGATTTCATAATATCTCACTTTTTATCCCGTTTTTAGATTTCCTGATTCGCGTTTTTAATTTAAATTGTGTTAATATTAATTTTTCCATGAGAATTTGTTTCTCATTTGTTAATTAGAAATAAAAAAAGCAAAAATTCCATATTCCATATCATCAGTCACTCTAATTCCAAAACTTAAACAATTTGCCCATTCACTCCTCGTTGGGAAACGACCCGGGTAATCACTTACCTGGTATCACACACACACAAACGTGAGTTTTTGCAATTATCCTTTTTCACAAAGGGGTGATTTGTATTTATTCACGCGTATCCGTCATTGCATAATATTTATATATACGTTTTAGCACGGATCAGTAGCCAAGTAAAGGAAAAAATGACAAAAAGATGAAGAATTGAAGTGATTATGCACATTGGAAGATTCCCGAGACGAAAATGAGAGAGAAACCACACGAGAACTCAAGGATTTGATGATGTCAAGATTTCTATGTTCAAATATCAAGAAAAGATCGAGTTCTATGGAAGAAATTAGTGCCACAACCAAGGATAAAGCTCGCGACAAGAAAAGAAAAAGAAAAATCAAAAGTTGTGTGGCAGAAGGCCCCATCCGATCGGATGGTGCCCACATCCGATTCGGATGGGGAAAGCTGAGATTTACCGAGAGTTCCAACCGATCGGTTGGAGCCTAATACCGATCGGTTGGATGGAGATGCTGTTACAAAGTTCCATTTAATGACAAATTTAAGCCCCATAATCATGGTGGCTTATCATTTCCTGCTTATTAACTAAGAGTGGACGTTTTTGCTTGAGGAGAAAGGGTTCTTGTACTTATATATAGGACCCTAGGCTAGTTTACAAAGGGTGAAACCCCAAAACCTAGTAAAGGGTTACACCAAGTCCTTACTAACTTATTATCATTGCCCGAAAGCTTGTAATTGTTGTGAAAAACGTCCAGGAACTTTGAGTTAAAGTCTCAATAGTGTGGTTCAAGTGTGGAGTTGTTTTACGTGTAGTAATAGGCGATTGGAGGAGTGTGGTTGCTATAGTTCCACAATTCTAGTTCTCGTAATTCCAAAACTAGGTATCTCTTGTTTAAATTACTATGAACTACTTTTACTTTAAGTTGAATGAAAGAATGGTTTGTTACTTGTGTTTGATTATGTTTGATATGGAGTGATTTTTGGTATACTTGTGTGTATGATGTGACAATTGTTGGAGTATTCTTATTTTATAGTGATGCATGAAAACATGTCTTGTTTTATGAGTTTGTTGAAATACAATCTAATCTTGCTTAATTAGTTGGTAAAAGCAGTTTTAAAGAATAAAAAGGGCCGAAAGGATTTTCTTTATGTTTTTATTCCAAAACGTTAGTGCACGAATTAGTATGGGCTATGGTGTGTGACAAGCACCATATTAACTCATTAAAATAGATTTGGAAACGATTTCATTACGAGAAAGGGACGAAAGGATTCGTAAGAATTCTTAAGATAAGAAATGCTTTTCAAACAACAAAGAGTTTAATAGAATTGTCGTAATAGTTGAAAAGGCCGAAAGGAATAAACTAGGAGATTGAATTCTTAGAAATGATTTTTAATGATAAAAACCATTGATTGTGAATCATTCATATTAAGTTGTGCATCACTACAAGTTACACCAAACTTTGTAGATTACTCCATGCAATTAGTCAAGGTATTACACACAAGTATATGTTTTTGATTGATTGGATTTTACTTGCTTTTGAATTTACACCAAATTGGATTCACAACCCTTTTTGTAAAAACTAGTTTTACTAAATTCTAACACCAACTCCCTTAGGACGATCTCGACTTACTCACCTTTACTACCACGGACGAGTATACTTGCTCGTATGTGTTAATTAGAGAATTGGATAAATCGTGTTTATAAATTTTTAAAACTTGCAACCCCGCATAACACATCATATCCAAATAATGCATTCAGGTAAACAGTCTAGCATTTAACACCAATCACATTTCAGGTAAAACAAACAATTCTAGATTTCATATTCCAAATAAACAGTCATTGAATTTAGTTAAAAACAAGCATGTATTCTCCCCCAAAACAGTTATAAAAACAAGTAAAAGTAGGGGCCATGAACTCACCTTGGCTTGCAGCAATGCACAAATATCACAACAGTCACAACTGGCATCAAGGGCAACACAACGATATTGTGGGAATGGCACAACGGTGCCGGATCGTCATAACCTAATATATATATTTATCTCAGAATACGCCTCGAATGATAAAGAATTCTGAAAGGATGAGAGTTTTAGTTTTCGTGGATTAATTGTATTAAAGTTGGTAAAAGAAGTTTAGTGTTTAAGTTTCGTGTGGTGGTATAGACTCAAGAATACTCACGCCAAAAAGGATTAGGAAATCGACACAGTCGAGAGAAGTACGGACGGGATTTCGAGTCGAGAAAGGAATGACAAACGAAGTCGAGGAAAATAGTGACAAAAGAAGGATATCTATAATTAAGCCAATTAATATGTTTTAGATGTCTACCCAATAACCCCATATAGTTTGGAAATAATCAATATAGTTTTGGAAAAGTATTTTAAGTTCTAAAAGAAAACTTAAATTTAGTATATTAAATAGTAAATGTTTTTCATGTTAATAATTACAAGTTTCGATTATTGTCGGGTTTTTATTAGATAAAATGTTTTTGAATTTTAAAGTATAAGTTTAGAAATTTATAAACCATGTCGCGTTCATTTATATAACTGTAGCACATAATGTCATCTTCAAGATCGTCTCAATGAAGGTCTCGGGTAGGTTTGTTTGACCCTTGTTTCGTTTTTTTATTTTATTATTATTATTATTATTATTATTATTATTATTTTCATTTAGATCAGTGATGGTTTTGGTTCAAAGATACAAGATCTATAAAGATCTGCACGACACATGAACATAACTGAGATCTTTTTTTTTTTTTTTTTTTTTTTTTTTTTTTTTTTTTTTTTTCTATTTAATTCGAAGGGTGTTAATGATGATTTAGACGAAGGGAGTAGGATGTTGGTGTTGGATCTTTCTTTTGAAAATTGTTATTGATGTTGGCTGTGATTGGTAATGGTTGTGGATATGGTTGATTGGTAATGGTTGATGGACGAAGGGAGTAGAGATGGGTTGTGGATATCGTTGACTTTTGATTGTAGAGATTTTTTTCAGTTTAATAGATTATTTGAATAAAAAAATAAAGTTGTAAGTGGTGGGCCCCAAATTAGTAAGTTGAGGTTAGTTGTTAGTTTGGGGGGGGGGTTTAGTTGTGGAGGTTTGTTAAAGTGATGTGGCACCCGGTGGGCCCCAATGAGGAGCTTTGGTTCCTCGCTTTACCTTGTGCTCTTAGTATCATCTCCCATTCACATTTTATCGTTTACAAGACATTTCTTAGATCTATTAAGTTTTTACTGATCATATTATATCGATACAAGTTCTTTCCGGAGGTTTTCTTAATATACATTAGACATAAATAACAACGCTGTAAGAATAATGGGCGTGGTGGCTCAAGTTGTTTCACCACCTCACTACCACCTGAGCATTTCACATTTCACATTCACATACAAAATACTTATTCACTAATAATTAAAGTCAAAGCACCCATTTTAGGACCCATCATACCCAATAAAAATACAAAAAAAAAAAAAAAGTTTGGCCTTATAAGAATTGGCTCGGGGGGTGGGGGGTGGCACCGAAATGGCTCAAGCCATTTCATACTTAATGTATATAAACTAAATACTACATGATTTATTTATTCACTAGTCATTTTTTTTCTTCCCTAGTCTATACACAAGAATTAATTACTTAGAGCATCTATAATGGGCTCAAATGGAAAAGCTTTTTACTATTTGAAAAAGCTTTTCAAAAGCTTTTTTAGCATTGCATGAAACGACTTTTTAAAAGACTTGAAACAAAGACTTGGCTAGTGCCAAGCGGTTTTGAAGGAAAAGCTTTGTACTTTCAAGGATAATAATAAATGCATCAAGTCATAACAACTTTAGCATTTATGTCAATAAATGATTAAAGTCTTTTAAAGACTTTTATCATGGGTTATACTATGGTAACACCCCCTAGTAGTGGGCCCCCACATATTTTTAAAGAATGTACAATCCGATAAAGCAGACAGTACAAGTGGCGGCAGCGGTAAAAAAGTCAACACACCCCCTACTGGGGTGTCTATGTATACTTACCCTTTTACCATTGCTCATGCTCTTATATAAAGGGTAAAAAAAAAAAAAAAAAAAACCCTTCCTAGAACCAAAATTTACCATCTCACCACCAAAACTCCAAAACCCCCAAAACTTCAAATCCCCCATCATCCACCGTCCAATTTACTCTCTAAAAAACCAACGGCCAAAGATCACGATCCGCAACACTCCCTCTCCACCAATCACATCACTCCCCTCTTCCATATATAAACAAACACATTTCACCCAACACTCCCATCATTCAAAATCCCTCATTTTCACACACAAACACACACACATATTCCCAATGGCACCAAAGGCAGCCGCAGGAAAGAAACCAATGGCAGAAAAATCCCCAGCAGCCCCGAAACCCAAAGCCGAAAAGAAGATCCCAAAGGACGCATCATCACAAGACAAGAAAAAGAAGAAACACAAGAAGTCAGTGGAAACCTACAAGATCTACATCTTCAAAGTGTTGAAACAAGTTCATCCAGATATCGGAGTCTCGAGCAAGGCGATGGGGATAATGAACAGTTTTATAAATGATATTTTTGAGAAACTAGCTCAGGAAGCGAGTAGGTTGGCTAGGTATAATAAGAAGAATACGCTTTCGAGTAGGGAGATTCAGACTGCTGTGAGGCTTGTGTTGCCTGGGGAGCTGGCTAAGCATGCTGTTAGTGAAGGCACTAAGGCTGTTACCAAGTTTACTAGCGGTTAGGATTTGATGTATATCGGTTATGATTATTGGAATGAGATTGGTTAATGAATTCATCTGTTTACCGTTTTCTTTGTGTTTGTTTCTCGTGTTATTAGTTTTCCAGTTTGTTTCTCGTGTTTGTTTCCATTTTGTGAGTTTATTGCTTGTTAAAACCAATACATGATTTGGTTGTTTTTAACTAATTATACTTTGATTCACTGAATACTTTGATTATGAGATTGGACTGTTGATATGCTGCGTTTTTAGTTTTATTTTTTGCGTAGCTTATTTGTTGAAGTTTTTAAACATTTGATCTAGTCATTGTCAAAAGTTTGTTGGCAACTACTCCGTATATTTGTGATACGCAGAGGCGGAGACTGGAGGGGGCAGTGCGGGCAGTGCCCCTAGCAAAAAAAGTTGTAATGTAATTTTTTTTAAATATCTTGTTATTTTTGTAATTTGCCCATCTAACGCACTTAGTGTAGTTTCTTAAAATGATCAAAGTTTGCCCCCTTCATTTTATAAGTCTCCAAAATGTTAAAAATCTACTATCTTTCGGCACTTTTCATACTAACTAATAGATTCCTTAATCCAATGCATCGAAATCTCCAGGATCACAAACCTTTTGACTGTTTGACCATCCCGCTTCTTCCTGGACAACTATTTAGATATTAAAATTGAGGTAAAAAATGTGTTATACCTTTGTATATATAATTAGCTGGTTAAAAGGAACAAAAAGAAAAAAGAAAAAAAGAATAACATACCTTTTTGCTTTATGAAGGTAATAGTTCCGCCTTGTCGATGAGAGGGTGATGATTTCAACAACCAACTCAAGCCACTAAAGCACTTTTTGTCTTTGGAAGAGGACGACAACACAATCTGAATATTAGTTATGCCTTCATCTTCTTGTTGGAGTAGCTTTTCATATGTAAACTGGGAGATGGATACCAAATAAATGTAACAGAAATAAATAAGAGTAAATTACACCGTTCGTCCCTGTGGTTTGTCCAAAATCACTGGTTTAGTCCCTAACGTTTAAAAGTTGCGTATATGGTCCCTCTGACAGCCAACTAATAACACCCATGGTCCCTATCGCTAACTGACGTTATATATTCCGTTAGCAAGTTTCAAGGTTAGTCCTTTAACCAAACAAGCGTTTGCAACGTTAGTCCTTTTCCTTAACGGCCGTTTGCAAGTCTTACACAAATGGTCCTTGAGTCCGTTTTCTTCCGTTTTCATACGTTTTCGTCCGTTTTTCTTACGTTTTTTTCCGTTTTTGTCCGTTTTTCTTACGTTTTTATCTGTTTTTCTTACGTTTTTTACGTTTTTGTCCGTTTTTCTTACGTTTTTTCCGTTTTCATACGTTTTTGTCCGTTTTTCTTACGTTTTTGTCCGTTTTTCTTACGTTTTTGTCCCTTTTTTTACGTTTTTGTCCGTTTTTCTTACGTTTTGTCCGTTTTTCTTACGTTTTTGTCCGTTTTTCTTATGTTTTTTACGTTTTTGTCCGTTTTTCTTACGTTTTGTCCGTTTTTCTTACGTTTTTGTCCGTTTTTCTTATGTTTTTTACGTTTTTGTCCGTTTTTCTTACGTTTTTGTCCATTTTTCTTACGTTTTTTTTTCCGTTTTCATACGTTTTTTGTCCGTTTTTTTTCTTACTTTTTTTTTTTTTTTTCCGTTTTTCTTAGTTTTTCCGTTTTCTTCGTTTTCCGTTTTTTTTACGTTTTTGTCCGTTTTTCTTACGTTTTTGTCCTTTTTCTTACGTTTTTTCCGTTTTCATACGTTTTTGTCCTTTTTCTTACGTTTTTTCCGTTTTTGTCTTTTCTACGTTTTTCCGTTTTCTACGTTTTTGTCCGTTTTCTTACGTTTTTGTCCGTTTTTTTTACGTTTTTGTCCGTTTTTCTTACGTTTTGTCCATTTTTCTTACGTTTTTGTCTGTTTTTTACGTTTTTGTCCTTTTTCTTACTTTTTGTCCGTTTTTCTTATGTTTTTGTTCGACAATTTGTTACCGACGTCGAGTCGTCGGTAGCATAATAAATATTTAATGCCTTAATTAGATTAACTAAATAAAGTCAACGAAAGTCAAATATTAACGTAAATGACGCCGACGACAGTTTGTCGGTATCGTTTGCAATAGTCAACGAAAAGTCAACAAATTGCAAAATTTTGCCGACGTCATTTGGTCGGTACAGTTTGCAATATCAAACATATGCATTATTCTACCGACGACATGGCGTCGGTATGGAAGTTATATTGCAGCTGCGCAGCTGCACTGCCCAGATTTTTGCCGCAAAAATGTGCAGCAAAAATCTACCAATTCCAGTTTCAATCCTGCTGTTATAAACCACACATTCCAATACAAACAACGGCTAAAACGGCTATAAAGTTTATAACGGCTAAAACGGCTATATATAACCACTAAACACTTAATAAACTTTACAAAACGGCCATAAACATTATAACACCCTCAAAATACATCATAAAGTTTACAAAATGGGTGTTATAATCGCTAAACCTAGCTACTATATGTACAAATGTTGCAATATCCTAAGTGTTCAAAGATAATAAGATTGGGGTCGTCAAAAATATAGTTCCAGAGACAAAACAAAACAAAATAATACCTCTACAGCCCATCGTCGTCATCGTGATCATCATCATCATCACTCCCGCTGCTAGAGCCACTCTCGCCGCCTGAGCCACTCGCGAGAGCGCCTGAGCCGCTCCCTCCCGCGCCGCTCCCACTGCAGCCTCCAGCGTCACCTCGAGAACCAACCTGGGTAAGAAACGCGTCCCAGTCTGGGTTCCTCGAGATATAACGTGT